>JACXGM010008158.1:0-29388 GCA_016801145.1 Umbra pygmaea
CACACACACACACACACACACACACACACACACACACACACACACACACACACACACACACACACACACACACAGACAAACTCACATGCATTCAGACAGCCGGTTCTCTTTAATATTACAACACAAGGCTATTTTCAGAGGTAGGCTCAAGGCTTAGGCAGAGTCATACAAGAAACCCTGCTTTGTGTGTTGGCTGCTATATGTTTCTCTGTGTGTGTCTTTGGATGTGTGTGTCTCTCTATGTGTACGTGTGTCGTGTTCTCTGGCCACAGTATATCTGGTTCTCTGTTCTCTGTTGTGGTTCTTGTGCTAATAAACTGCTGGCCTCTCCTTGTCCTTCCGCTGTTTGTGTCCTCTGCTTTTTCACCTCCTATTCCCTCTGCTTTTTCACCTCCTATTCCCTCTGCTCATCTCCTCTGTCATTTTATAGGTGATTTGCCTGTTTGGTTATCTTGTTTAAAAAAATATACATGAACATAAGGTTATGTGAAATGTACAGCTTCATGGATATGTTGTGTGGTAGTGTTGTTTAGCTGTGTTTTAAGTTTATTTTGAATGGTTGTGTTGTTTTATTTGATTTTTTAAAGGATGGGTGAATAGAAAGGATGGGTTAACAAGGCTTGTTTTTTAATTTGCCATATTTCTCTTCTTTTTACGATATGTGTTTTCAATAAACAGTGCCTGTGCAAGGCACATGTTTTTCTTCAATCTTTAGCCTTCGTGTTACCTTCATTAATTACAGATTGGTTACCTGCACTTTTGTGGTTGTTCCCTAGATTGTTGTTTAAGAGGACGGCCAGACGTCCTGCCAGATCTAGCATACTCCTAATTAGTGTTCTGTGAATGAACAGATTTAAAGAGAGCAGCTGCTACGGGATGAATTAGTGGGGCGTGAGCGTTGTGTTCATTACCGTCATTATGCTGACAAGCATTCATCTCTTTATATAGCTTAGCTGGCTAGTTACTTAGTTAGTCAATTCGTACGAGGAGAGGAAAATGCCAGGGTCTAGTTATGGAAGCCAGACAGAAAGATCCCCCCCATTCGGCTCTGTTCAAAAGTGCAGTATACAGGGGAAAGGATATGATTAAATATTATGGCGAGCTATATGGTAATGGCACTCTCAGGCTCACTAGAATCCAGAGGTTGTCACTAGTACACAGGGGTTGACTCTATGAACGAGGGGGTTGTAGCTAGGACCCAGTGGTTGTCACTAGGACCCAGGGATTCTCACTAAAACCCAGGGGTTGACATTAGAACCCAGGTGATGTCAGTAGCACACAGGGGTTGACACTAGATCACAGGGAATGTCACCAGAACCCAGGGGTTGTCACTAGAACACAGGGATTGTCACTAGAACCCAGGAGTTGTTACTAGAACCCAGTGGATGTCACTAGAACACAGGGGATGTCACTAGAACACAGGGGATGTCACAAAGAAGCAGAAGTTGTCACTACAAAGCAAAGGATGTCAATTGGACCCATGGGTTGTCTCTAGGACCCAGGGGTTGTCACTCGAATCCAGGTGATGTCACTAGGACACAGAATTTGTCACTAGAACACAGGGGATGTCAGTGGCATCCAGGTGTTGATGCTAGAACCCAATGGATTGTCACTAGAACACAGGGAATGTCACTATGGCCCAGGGGTTGTCACTAGAACCCAGGGATTGTCACTAGATCCAAGGGGTTGTCACTAGAACCCAGGGGATGTCACAAAGAACCAGGGGTTGTCACTAGAAAGCAAGGGATGTCAATTGGACCCAGGGGTTGTCTCTAGGACCCAGGGGTTGTCACTCGAATCCAGGAGATGTCAATCGGGCACAGGCGTTGTCACTAGAACACAGGTGATGTCAGTAGAACCCAGGGGATGTCACAGAACATAGGGATTGTCACTAGAACATAGGGATTGACACGAGAACACATGTGTTGTCTCTAGGACCCAGGGGTTTTCACTAGAACACAGGTGATCTCACTAGAACCCAGGGGATGTCACAAAGAACAAGGGGTTGCTTGTCTATCGCACCCATACATATTCACTAGAACAAAGGGGTTGTCACTAGGACTCAGGGATTGTCACTAGAATACAGGGGATTTCACTAAAATACATTGGTTGTCATTAGGACCCAGGGGATGTCACTAGAACCAGGGGTTGCCACTTGGACCCAAAGCTTGTCTCTTGCACCCATACATAGTCACTAGAACAAAGGGGTTGTCACTAGGACTCAGGGATTGTCACTAGAATACAGGGGATGTCACTAGAGCCCAGGGGATTGCAGTAGAACCCAAAGGATGTCACTAGAGCCCAGGTGCTTTCAGTAGAACCCAGGGGATGTCACTAGGACCCAGTGGATGTCACTAGAACACAGGGGATGTCACTACAACACATGGGTTGTCACTAGAACCCAGGGGTTGTCACTAGAACACAGGGGATGTCACTAGAACCCAGTGGATTTCATTAGAACCCAGTGGATGTCACTAGAACAAAGGGGTTGCCAGTAGAACACAAGGTATATCACTAGTATTGGAACCCAAGGGTTGTCACTAGGACCCAGGAGTTGTCTCTTGGAGCCAGGGGTTGTCACTAGAACCCAGGAGTTGACATTAGAACCCAGAGGTTGTTACTAGAACCCAGGAAATATCACTAGGACTTAGGGGTTGTCACTAGGACCAAGGGGTTGTCACTAAGTCCAAATGTTGTCCCTAGAACCCAGCTGTATTAAATATACCCATGGGGTGTCACTAGAAGCCAGGGCGTGTTATTAGAACCCACAGGTTGTCACTAGAACAAGGGGTTGTCACTAGAAAACAAGGGTTGTCACTAGAATCCAGGCGTTGTCACTAGTCCACATGGGATGTCACTAGGACCCAGAGGTTGTCCATAGAACTCAAGTAATGTCAGTAGAACACACTGGATGTCACTAGAACTCAGTGTCTGTCACTAGAATGCAGGGGATGTCACTGAGAACCCAGGGGTTTTCACTAGACCTGAGGTGTTGTCAATAGAACCCAGAGGTTGTCATAAGAACACAGGGGATGTCACTACAACCCAGGAGTTGACAATAGGACCCAGAGATTTTCACTAGAACCAGGGATTTTAAGTAGAACACAGGGGGTGTCACAAGAATCCAGAAGGTGGCCCTAGAATGCTGAGGTTGTCCCTAGAACATAGGGGATGTCACTATACCCCAGGGATTGACAATAGGACCCAGTGGTTGTCACTAGAACCAGGGGTTGTCACTAAGTCCAAGGGTTGTCCCTAGAACCCAGCAGATGACACTAGATCCCAGGGGATGTCACTAGCACCCAATGTTTGTCATTGGTTACCAGGGGATGTCAGTAGGACCCAGTGGGTGTCACTAGGTCCCTCGGCGTTGTCACTAGAGCACACAGGATTTTACTACGACACAGAGGTTGTCAATAGGAACCAAGGGTTGTCACTAAAGCAGAGTGGATGTCACTAGAACCCAGGTGTTGTCACTAGGATACAGGGGATGTCTCTAGGATATGGGGGTTTTCAGCACAACCTAGGTGTCAATACAACTTTAGGGATGACACTAGAACCCAGTGGGTGACACTAGAACCCAGTGGATATCACTAGATCCTATGGGCTGTCACTAGAACATATGGGTTGTCACTAGAAAACAGTGGATTTCCCTAGAAACCAGTGGTTGTCACTAGGACCCAGGGGTTGTCACGAGATCCCAGTGGATGTCACTAGAACAAAGTGGATGTCACTAAAATTCATTTGTTGTCACTAGGACCCAGGGGATGTCACTAGAACCAGGGGTTGCCACTAGGACCCAAAGCTTGTCTCTCGTACCCATACATAGTCACTAGAACCAAGGGGTTGTCACTAGGACTCAGGGATTGTCACTAGAATACAGGGGATGTCACTAGAGCCCAGGGGATTGCAGTAGAACCCAGAGGAAGTCACTAGAGCCCAGATGCATTCAGTAGAACCCAGGGGATGTCACTAGGACCATGTGGATGTCACTAGAACCCAGTGGATGTCACTATAACCCAGTGGATGTCACTAGAACACAGAGGATGTCACTGAAACACATGGGATGTCACTAGAACCCAGTGGATGTCACTACAACACAGAAGAGGTCACTACAACACAGGGGATGTCACTAGAACCCATGGGTTTGCTGTAGGAACCAGTAGTTATCAGTTGAACCCAGGGAATGTCACTAGATTCCAGGGGTTGTCTGTAGGACCCAGGGGATGTACATAGTCAGGTCTTGTCAGTAGGACCCAGGGGATGTCACCATGACCCAGGTGATGTCACTAGGACCCAGGGGATGTCACCATGACCCAGGTGATGTCACTAGGACCCAGGGGATGTCACCATGACCCAGGTTATGTCACTAGGACCCAGGGGATGTCACCATGACCCAGGTTATGTCACTAGGACCCAGGGGTTGTCACCATGACCCAGGGGATGTCACCAGGACCCAGGGTTTCTCAGGATCCCCCCATTTATATATTTTGTTCATTATATTGTTTTGTATATTTTAGGGTACATTTCTGGGCATCTTGAGTACTTTTTTAACTAAGAAGATGTAATGTGAATGATAGAAGAGTGAGTTTGCGGAAACAGCAGGGCCTGAATTAACTCAATGCTGCAGCAGTATATGTACACAGAAGGTGTTGCTACACCACTCTAGACTTTTTTGTCTTTATAGATTTTTATCGGAATTGGCCCAAAACATCCTAAGTCTCTTCTTTCATCATACATCTGATTGTCTATAAAGGGAATAGGGTGCCATTAATGGGAAATGTCCTGTCTAGTGTGTGAATTAGCATCCATTTTGATAATCTTTTTTGCCCTGACAACTGATTTCTGTTCCATTTTATTTTTCAGCTTCTGGTGGGAAAAGTAAGCTTGTGATATTTTTACTCATTGTTGCTATGACAACGCTGCACCATTTTTTGTTGTTTGGTAAATCAAAAAAAAGGGGAGTGAAGAAAATGAAATGGAAAGAAATACAAAAGGGCTGTTTAATTTAAAGTGTTTTGACCATGGGTAAGGCAGGTTGCTCAGATATTTCCAATAAGTTTTTCTAGATGAAGAATCACTGAGTATTTGTTATGTCTATTCCCTTTAATCATGATTTAGAATTATTATAGTATTGCTTGTTTTGAAAATATGAATTGTTCTCTGACAGTTAGCTTACTTAATCATCAGGGGCTGAATTAGTCTAGCTTTAACGTACAGGATAATGTGGTACCATGCTTTACAATAAAGTTTAGTGGTCTAAAGACATTTTGGCTATATTGTGGTTACTAAATAACTAATTAAACCAGTGTCTGTTTTCAGTTTATTCTGCTCAACCTACTGTTCCTCTGAAGAGAAATGTCATAATTTACAAGCAAATCATTGGAACAGGAAAACTTGGATACTGGTCTGTAGGGACTCTTACTTTCATGAGGCAAATACTGACGAACTCATGAAATTTCACTGATAAAATGTGCAAGTGGCATGCCAGAGTATATAGTGTTCTGGGCTTGTATAGTGGTCTGGGTTCTCGAAACTGCACCATGCATGCCCCTTGGTAATGGGGATTTGTCCAATGTCTGTGCCCTTCTTTTCTGGCTCCCCTGCAGACCTATATCCCTCTGCTTCAGTTTTGTGAATTTACTCCCCCCTGCCCCCCAAATGAAAAGAAAATATTTACAGAGTGGTACTTGAGGAGAATTCTGGGACTAGTAAAGTCCACTTTTGTCTCTTTTCCATAATAGCACTTCGTACTGCTCCGCACTGCTCTGCTCTGACCAGACTGGTCGAGTACTGCCTGGGTTGTGTTTCCACAACCAGTGGGAGCATTTCCAGCATTTGTGAATGACAATAATATAATTTGCAATTCTATCCAACATGTATATAGAGTGATAAACATTGGCATGTATCTCAAAATGACTTATTTGGAAATTAAAATCTAACTGCTGCCAAAACAATATATATTGCTGCTAAAAAAAATGAAATTATGTCTTGAATGCCCATCATCACATTGCTTTTCAATGTGTCAAATATCAGTGACAGCTTTTATTTTGCAAAGTCAATTCTGACAGCTTGATCCTGCTGCTTGAAAAACAGTAATGAAGCCTTGAATGCCCATCAGTAGTTGACAGTAATGCACTAATGTTAACAAAGTAATATTGGGCAGGTGTGTGCGCATAGAAGTGGATAGATGGAGTCCAAGGTGAGAATATGATAAGAAATGTCCGTATTGACCAGAAGGAGGCACCTGAGTCCATGGAGCAGTCCTCTTAGCCTGAGTGGATTGTTACATTTACAGAAAATATAAATAAAAGATTGGTAGAACAACAATGTGTAGAATTTTGCTGGTGAGAAAGCTACTTTCTGTTTCAGAGATCCGCTTATGAAGCTGTAAAACGTATTTCTTGATATTTAAAAAATATGTAAATGTGATTCATATAAGATAATGTTTCCCTACACTATGTAGTATTTTGTTACACACAAAAGCAATGCCTTAAATCCATTACTGTTATCAAAGTCAGACATGTGATTGCCACAATTTCTGTTGAAATGGGAAAATAAGAAGTTAAATGATTAAAATTATTGTACCCATTGCCATTTTTAATTAATGATGACATACTGTAAGTGCATATGAGGGAATTTTTATTTAGAATCCTCAAGGATATGCATCAGTTCAAGTAAAGGAACCAACAAACATTCAATCATTCAATCACATTTATTTTATAAAGCCCTTAATTCAACATCAGTCGTTACAAAGTGCTTTGACAGATACAGTACCCAGCCTAAAAACCCCAAGAGCAAGCAACAACAAATATTGCACAGTGGCTAGGAAGAACTCCGTAGTAGGTGGAACCTAGGAAGAAACCTAGAGAGGCCAGACTCAAGGGGGTGGCCAGTCCTCTACTGTCTGTGCCAGATGGGGAATCTGAAGGTACACAGCCCATTGTATTAAGGTCACATTGTTTATCAGTGTTCAATTAGTGTCCATAAATGGAGATAGGAAATGGGTGGGCTGTGACCACAGTCTTTACGTAGTATTGCTACGCTAACATTGGCTGTTGAATATCTCTGTTCATATCTCCACCCATCAGTCCACTTTGTCCCAGTTTAGTACTATGTATTTTTTTCCTCTGATATAGACTGGTATGGTACGCTCTCCAGTGGGCTGGGTATAGAAGGGTACACGATCTGTTCCGTGATACAGTGGAGAGAACATGTATATGAAACACTGACAATTTTGCAGGTTTTCCTACTTACAAAGCATGTAGAGGTCTGTCATTTTCATCATAGGTACACTTCAACTGTGAGAGACGGAATCTAAAACAAAAATCCAGAATATCACATTGCATGAAATAAGTATTTGATCACCTACCAAACAGTAAGAATTCCAGCTCTCACAGACCTGGAGACCTCCTCTTCTCCACTCATTACCTTTATTAATTGCACCTGTTTGAACTTGTTACCTGTATAAAAGACACCTGTCCACACACTCAATCAAAAGACACCAACCTCTTCACAATGGCCAAGACCAGAGAGCTGTGTAAAAGGACATCAGGGAAAAAATTGTAGACTTGCACAAGGCTGGGAGTGCCTACAGGACAATAGGCAAGCAGCTTGTTAAGAAGGCAACAACCGTTGGCGCAATTATTCGAAAATGGAAGAAGTTCAACATGAAGGTCAATCTCCCGTGGTCTGGGGCTCCATGCAAGATCTCACCTCATGGGGCATCAATGGTCATGAGGAAGGTGAGGGATCAGCCCAGAACTACACGGCAGGACCTGGTCAATGAACTGGAGAGAGCTGGGACCACAGTCTCAATGAAAACCATTAGTAACACAATATGACATCATGGATTTAAATCCTGCAGCGCACGCAAGGTCCCCTTGCTCAAGCCAGCGCATGTCCAGGCCTGTCTGAAGTTTGCCAATGACCATCTGGATGATCCAGAGGAGGAATGGGAGAAGGTCATGTGGTCTGATGAGACAAAAGTAGAGCTTTGTGGTCTAAACTCCACTTGCTGCGTTTGGAGGAAGGATGAGTACATCCCCAAAAACACCATCCCGACCATGAATCATGAATGTGGAAACATCATTCTTTGGGGATGCTTTTCTGCAAAGGGGACAGGACGACTGCACCGTATTGAGGGGAGAATGGATGGGGCCATGTATCGCGAGATCTTGGCCAACAACCTCCTTCCCTCAGTAAGAGCATTGAAGATGGGTCGTGGCTGGGTCTTCCAGCAAGACAATGACCCAAAACACACAGCAAGGGCAACTAAGGAGTGGCCCCGTAAGAAGCATGTCAAGGTCCTGGAGTGGCCTAGCCACTATTGGGTTCAGCCAGACCTGAACCCAATAGAAAATCTTTGGAGGGAGCTGAAAGTCCGAATTGCCTAGCGACAGCCCCGAAACCTGAAGGATCTGGAGAAGGTCTGTATGGAGGAGTGGGTTGCAAACCCACTGCTGCAGTGTGTGCAAACCTGGTTAAGAACTATAGGAAACGTATGATCTCTGTTATTGCAAACAAAGGTTTCTTTACCAAATATTGAGTTCTGCTTTTCTAATGTCAGAAATTTCATGCAGTAAAATGCAGATTTCATGCAATAAAATGCAAATTCATTATTTAAAAGTCATACAATGTGATTTTCTGGGTTTTTGTTTTGGATTCCGTCTCTCACAGTTGAAGTGAACCTATGATAAAAATTACAGACCTCTACATCAGTGGTCTCAAACCCTTCCATGGAGGGCCTAGTGTATGCAGGTTTTCGCTTTTACCTTGTACAAGCCTGATGGAGTAGCTCACTAATTGGTAAGGATCTGCCCTCACTTGGCAGTCTAGGTCCTAATTATGCTCTAATTGAAGGGAAAGACCAAAAACCAGCATACACTAGGCCCTCCATGGAAGGGTTTGAGGACCACTGCTCTACATGCTTGGTGAGTAGGAAAACCTGCAAAATCGGCAGTGTATCAAATACTTGTTCTCCCCACTGTATGTGATGTATGGCACGGTACGATAATGGAAAAGGGGCATTAGTGGTAGTTTTAAAAGTGTTGGAAACTTTTAGCTTTTTTTGATTAATGGAGTTATGTATTCGATTGTGTAATCGAAACAGTGTGTCCTGAAGACAAGCTCCCCATCACACCATTAAAAGCCATTAGAGTACAGTACTGATGACTTGTCTAATGGATGAGTTGGGGTTTGTTTCTTTAGCCACTTTACAGTAAGTAGAAAAGCGCTGTTGTAGCAGTGTGTGGTGTACTGGTGAGGAAGGCCTCAGGGGTTTGGCTGGCTAGCAGGCAAGCAGGAGCCCCTCTGACCCCAACAGTTTAATTTAAGATGTATACTTAACTGGCCACCGCTAGCACAGCCTCAGCTCGCCATCACAAATAAATGAGTAAACCCAGCCCATTTAGCTAATCCACTAAGTCTCCCTACCCTTCTCTCTCGCCCCTATCCCTCCACCCGAGACAGAGAGAGAGAGGGACAAGTGACTGTGCTCTGATGTGTAATATTACATCAGCATCTGAGAACTTAATTTTAAATCCATGGGTCACAGGTCAAATGACAGGACAGAGATGAATCCCATTTGCTCTGGGCTGGCTAAGTGACTTGTTGTATACCATCACAGAACATACATATCTCAGGTAGTTGTATGTACTGCTTTAGAATATACAGTAAGTATTGCGACAGTAAAGTTGCTATTTTTTATATACACTCAAGGCATTTGAAATTATGATTGAAAGACATTAGAAATTTGTTTGTCACCTTTTATTTCTGTTCAAAGAAATATATGCTTTACCAACTAAGAAATCAATACATAATAATAATAATAATAATAATAATAATAATAATAATAATAATATGTTTATTTTTATAGTGCCTTTCAAGAACCCAAGGTCACTTCACAAAATGATGCAAACAGTTAACAGACAAAAGAAATGCAGGGTTCCATCCCCCTATTTATCCAAGCATAGGTAATAGGACAATTATTTTGAAAGCTATTGTAAGTATTTGAAAATTCCTTGCATGTAATAACAGCAGTGAATCTGCGACCCATTGAAATCACCAAAATCTTGGTCTCATTCTTTGTGTTGCTTCATCCAAGTCAATACCGCAATCATTTTGAGCTGTTGGTTGTTTTTCGGGAGTTTCCGCAGGCTGGTCTTTCTTCGACTTTTAGCAGACAGGTCCGAAAAGTTACCCTATAACCCAAGTGACCGACATTTCTCACATTAAATTTAAACGTTATTTACTAAAAGCAATTGGGCTGCAGACTTTTTGCATTTTCTCAGAGAAAGAACATTTGACTTTTAAACATTTACTCAATATTTCACAAAGTTCTGTCTTAGCCCATTGGATGGAACAGCGCTGTCTCCAGTTGATGTAGCAATCCTGCCAGCTTGGCTCTGATCTCCCTGGGTGAGAGAGCTGCTTGATAAGAGTGACAGTTAAATAGTTACTTAAACCGTTTTGTTTGGGATTTGGGATAGCTAAATCAGATTATCTACCTTGCCACGTTTCTCTCCAGTGACTCCTTGGGCCCTATCTTCCACCCAGCGCAATTTACTTTTTACACTGTATCATATCAAAATTTCCCTGGTGGTATTTTGCAGTTTCAGAAAACGATTCCGCCACAGACCAGGAAAAACCTAGTCATTGGCGCGTTATTCAGATGCTATTTTAAGGGTGCATGCTCGGGCATAATGTAGCATGTGCACAATGATCATAAACTTAGCTTCTCTCATCTACACATACGGAGCAGTTCCCATTTCTGCAAACCATACATAATTACAAGGAAAAAAATATTACCACATGAAGGAAATCATTGTTGTGTCGATGAAGTTGTGAAAAATAGGCATAAATCTAGTCTACACATTTACCCAAATTATTCAGGCTGAAATATTCGTACTGATATACATCAACCACAAGGGAACCCATTCAATCAACATACAAGTAATTTGCGATGCTTTAGAGGCCTAAAGGAGACGTGATGTTGAACTGCATGTGTGACACAACCCAATTGCCCTAGCAGCAGAATGGGAAAGGAGAGCTTATTTGACAGAAGAGCTGCTGCATCGTCTATAGTGAAGTAAGCAAAGTAGTCTCTGTCTAATGTTTGACTACATTGCAAAAATATCACCATGCATTCATAACCTTGTGATTCAGTGAGAGTGAGCCCAAAACATCGGAAAGTAAGTCTTTTTGACATCTCTTTATTTACATTTTGCAAAAGAGTAAAATCAATAGCAATCCGCGGTTATAATAGCAATTCGCCATGGAACAAGCAAGCCTGCTCTTAAAGGGAATGTGAGATGACTCTCTGAGTGGTTCATTGCATGTTACGCCCAAACCACACCTATGACTAATGTAGCTACTTTAGTCCTACCCATTTTAAATTTGCGTTGGGCGCAAGAGTAATTTATTTCGCTGGTTTAATCGCAACATTTCCCAAGATCTGCCCACAAAGTCACTTGCATTTCACGTTTGATACCTCTGTTTCAGATCATTAAAATAGGGCCCCTTATGTGCAGATCCGGTGGCATTATGTTCAATTGCGGAAGTATAGTTAGTCAGTTTAATCATCCCGCGCATGATCTGATTAAAGGTTTCCGTGTTGGATGAGCAGTGTGAAAAAGAATTGGCTTGCTCAGAGACATGCATTTGGATGAATCATGTGAGTGCCATTCACCATCCTACACCTGTTGTGGAGTTGTGGAGTTGCTGACAAGGCAGGGTCAGTGGGAATTTGACAAGACCAATTGGGAAGGGAGACAAATGTCAAAAAACTAAGAAAACATTAGAAGGAAAGTGCAAACTGGGGAGCAGGGCTGCTGACAGGAATCTGTGGGCCCAGGACAAACTCCACATTTTGGGCCCCCGCTAAAAAAAATGACTGTGCAAAAACAAAATTTGGGGCCCCCCTCAGGACTGGGCTCGGGACAACATACCCGGTTGTCCCCCCCCCCCGTCAGCTGCCCTGCTGGGGAGTGTATTCCTTCCAGGGCATAAAGGATTCCAGTATAAAGTAGACTTCTTCTTTGAGCAAGCCGGTCGATAAAAAACAGAACCGCATGATATGTTTTTTGGCAGACAGATATCTTAAGAAAACTGCCAGTGTTTCGCTGGTAGTTGATGCGATGAAGAAGGGTCTTAATAACAATGTGAATCACAAAATTGGATAAAGCCTGGACCTTTACCACTTTAAAACTGAAATACTTCATTCAGATACTTATGTACCACATAACGTACATTAAATACCACATGAAATACCACATTTTGGTATGCACAACAATATACTGTAAATATTTTTATATATATTTTTTTTAAATATTGCATTGTCATTCAATTCCTTCCTTTGTTTTCACACCTTTTGAATTAGAAATAAGAAAAAATTAAGGATTTCCCTGGAGAAAAAAATAAATGATAAATTAAGAGTGACAAGGTGACTATACATGATATGACAGGTGGAAATCTTGGAACGTCATAGAGGAAATCTATCTAGTCATTTCTCTAGTGACGTATCCAAGAAAATGAGAGTATAGACGAGTGAGAGGAGGAGAGGACATGTGATGACCCCGGTAGGGAGGAGTCATGAGCTGACCTGAGAATAGGGTTATTGAGTGCATTATGGTTTTATGTTCTTCATTGATTTATTTTAGCTTTATATCCATTTAATTTGTTCCCTATTACTTTAAAGTAATTCGATTAATTTGTAGTTTTATGTAGCGTCATTTATAAAATACTGATAGTTTTGATATGGCATTGGATTATTATTGCAATGTGCAAATTATTAATTTAAATATGATTCAGATCATTTATGTAAATTAGTAATAATATTCAAATAAAAATAAAAACAGCATGCATTTTGTATTGGTGATACCACAGGAAACACAGGAAATATTTGGTCATAATAATACGGTAATCGAGACATTCTCTTACTCTTGCCACCCATTTGCTGGTTGACCGCACTGCTGATTGGTTAATACTGGTAGTTGTGCTTGTAACAAGTTCAGTATGCCCATTGGCTCTGATAAACATGATATTCTGTCACATTCTTCGTGTGACTTTGTTAGACTGCTGTGACCAACCGTCACCATGCAACCAACCTTGATTTTCGTCAACAGCAGAGCTCATTTGTTGAAGCACAATTTACATATTCAATGTTGTCATGTTTTATGGAATATGGCAGCCTTCTCTTTCTCTTCCTGTCTTTGTCGCTTTCTCCACCTCTCTCAATTTTCTTCCCTCTCATTGTGTCTATAGCTCCGTCTCCTCTCTCTCTCTCTCTCTCTCTCATTGGTTCTCAGTTTAATCTCAGTGTGCCTCTAAAGCTGCTCTGGAGAAGGACTAGTGACAAGGGTATTGAAGGTCGTATTGTATTGTGAGAGCGATTACGCTCTCTTGATTCCACAATGCGTCTCTCAGTACTGCTGCTGGTTATTATGTTGTGGAAACTGTGGTGCGCTTTCCTTTGGTTTTACCTGCCTCTTTTCATTGCTTTTCCACTAAACACTCCTATCTCTCCATCATCTCCCGGGTGATTGTAATCATACTGGCCATAGGAGAGGACACAGAAGTTGGAGTGTGGTCTATCTGGAACCAAAGGGTTATATCTGGAACTTAAAAGGCTCTACCTCCTGTACTATAAAGAGTATTACTTACATTAAATACAGACATAAATAGTTACAAGGATAGATAAAACTCTATCCTTCCAAGGTACAGAAAATATACTGTGTATTGCCATTCAATATGTCTTTCCCTAACTTGAAACCTAAATTAAACCTGTAATCCTATCCACAATTTATTCTTAACCTAACCCCTAAGCCTGAAATTGCCTTTACAAAGTAACATCATTCTTTGTTTACTAAATTAGTTCCCACCAGGTCACTGAAACTTGAACACACATACGTAGTGCATAACAGTCCACAGAATGCACCTTCCAGGTGACCAAATGTTACTTTTCTGTTGTTACTCAGCATCTACCACCTAATCTTATACACAAAAACATACACACAAAAAGACAATAGCTCCGAAACACATACACAATTATTTTCCATAACCATCCCAAAAAAATAAAAAATATGTCAGATTTTGCTAATATCCCAGTGGAAAAAAACAATTGAAAGAAACAGAAAGAGACAGGAAGAGAGATAGCAAGAGTGTGTGTGAAAGAGATTATTTCTGTCATTTTTGCTACTGCATATTGAAGGGATCAATCATCTTCCACCATCAAACATCAAATATAATCCAGTTACTATGTATGTGACCACAGGGCTTTTGCTTCTGTTCAATATGTTTGATTTGAATATAATGTAGACAGCTCAAAAAAATGTCTCAATGAACAAAACATATGAAAGATCAAAATCTTTATTGTACAATTTGTTGAGAACAATATGATGTAACAATTTTCAATGGAAACCAAAATTACCAACCGATTGAGGGCTGGATTTAAACTTACACCGAAAATCTAGGTTAACAACTGGAATCACAGGCTGTTCCAATTTGCACAAATTTCTTTAGGGCAACTCATAATATAACTCAGTAGTGTGTATGGCCCCCACATGCTTGTATAAACTCCTGACAATGTCTGGGCATGCTCCTGATGAGACAGCGGAGGGTGTCCTGGAGGAGCTCCTTCCAGACCTGGATCAAGGCATCAGTGAGTGCTTGGATAGGCTGTGGTGCTACATAACATCCCAGAGGTTCTCAATTGGATTCAGGACTGAGGAACGTGAGGGCCTGTCAATGACATCAATGCCTTCGTCATCATGGAACTGCCTACACACTCTGGCCATATGAGGCTGAGCATTGTCCTGCACCAGGAGGAACACAGGGCCCACTGCACTAGCGTAAGGTCTGACAGTGGGTCTCAGGATTTCATCCCGGTACCTAACAGCAGTCAGGCTAACTTGGGCTAGCACATGGATGTCTGGGTAACTTTCAAGTGTATGCCTCCCCAGACCATCACTGACCCACCGTCAAACCCATCATGCTGGATGATGTTGCAGGCAGCATAGCATTCACCATGTCATCTCCAGACTCTTTCACGTTTTTCACATGTACTCAGTGTTAACCTGCTCTGATCTGTGAAGAGAACGGGGCACCAATGGCGGACCTACCAATTCTGGTGTTCTCTGGTGAATACCAATCAAGCTGCATGGTGCTGGGCTGTGAGAACAGGTCCCACTAGAAGATGTCGGGCCCTCATGCCACCCTCATAGAGTCTGTTTCTGACAGTTTGGTTAAAAACATGCACAAAAGCTGCTGGCTGGAAGTCATTTGTTTGGGCTCTGGCAGTTCTCCTTCTGTTCCTCCTTGCACAAAGGAGCAGATACCGGTCCTCCTGCTGGGTTGATCTTCTTCTACAGCCTGATGCTCCCCATCCAACATGATGGAGCTTGAGAGGTCCTGTAAAGAAGAATGGGAGAAACTCCAAAAATTGTTGTGCCATGCTTGTAGCATCATACTCAAAAAGACTTGAGGCTGTAATTGCTGCCAAAGGTGCTTCAACAAAGTATTGAGCAGAGGCTTTGAATACTTATGTACATATGCTTTTTTCATTTTTTATAATGATAGGGGGCGCTGGCCCGAACAATTTTGAGAACCACTGCATTTGAAGATAGGTACACTGCAATCATTAAGGGATGGACATGGTCAGCAACAATACTCAGGTAGGCTATGGTATTTAAGCAATGCTCAATTGGTACTAAGGGGCCCAAAATGTGGCAAGAAAATATTTCCTACATCATTATACCACCAGCCTGAATCGTTGATAAAAGGCAGGATGGATCCATGCTTTTATGTTGTTTAAGCCAAATTCTGAACCTACCATCTGAATGTTGCAGCGGAAATTGTCACTGATCAGACCAGCAAATGTGTTTTTCCATTCTGAAAATTTCCCATAGACGGTCAAGGATGCATATGTGTATCCTTTGCGCTCCCAAATCACCCACAATCCTATGCGTGAGGCTTTGCCGGCTCGTTAAAAAAATTGGCAGACATTAGTGGAGACAGTCGGAGTGATTATGGGACAATATTCTTTAAAATATAAAAATCTTTATTGTTTAAGGTTACTCTACATTTGTTAAAACGGTAGTACATATAAGTACATTTTAACGTTTAAATGTCAGTACAAATTGCTACTGTCTACGGTTAAATTGCAGCGCCAAAGGCAGACCTTTTAACTGATGTTATGTGGCAATAACCAATAGCCTTCGCCTAGCCACTGAAGGACCTGACTTGGAAGGACCAGTCCTACGAAGGAAGGATCCTTGACATTGAGAAACAGCTTTGGATAGCGTGCGTCAGCGGTCCAAAGTGTGGCTTCACTTTTCTAAACAGAATGAAATCTCGGCAAAATGGAACATTTGCGGTAAGATTGTTTCCTGACTGCAGTGCAGTGACTGCACTGCAGTCCGAATCCGGTAAGTAAAACAATATATATACAATACATAATATGTTTTGCGCCAACATTGAGGCAGCTAACAAATTAGCCCATGCATTTTCACACCCCAATGACAATATGTTCATAATTTATAATATTTATATTCAAGTTCATGGATTTTATATTTATATTGTAGTTGAAAACAGCCCTAAGTTAATAGAATTAAAATTGATGAAAAAGGACAGGCTATTTCCTTCAGAAAGACTGTTGGTTAGCTAGCTCATTTAAAGTATTCTAAACTTTTTTGACCCTGCCTCTTAAAAGAATCGAAACCGAGAATCGTTAGGAACCGGAATCGAAACAAGAAATCAGAATTGGAATCATTCAAATTCAAATGATACCCAACCCTACAGTTAACACAACTCGGTTCACAAGTGACAATAAAGCACATAGCAGTAGGAGCAACCATGGAATAAATACAGGTGGTGATGAGGTGAGGTACACAGGAGGTGATTTGGATGCATTAGGTTGGTGTCTCGCTGGATGCCGGGGTGGTGCGCTCAGTAGACTGGTAGTCACCAGAGTGGGATAGGAGGCAAAGACATGACAGTACCCCCTCAGATGCACGATCTCCACCACAGGATGCCGCAGGCCAGCAGGACAACCCAAGAACGAAAAGCTGAAAACTGAGGATGCCAGAGGATGTCCCTGATGAGGTTGTGGTCCAGGATATCCTTGGCAAATATTCTCTTTGGAATCATACCTCTCCCAGTCCATTAGGTATTGGAGCCATCCCCCTCTGATCCTGGTGTACAGCAGGTCATGGTTGTTGTAGACAGGGCTCCCATAAAACTCCAGGGGTTGGACAAACTCTGCCAATGGATATGGTACTTCTGGCCTAAGGAGGGAAACATTGAATGTATATGAAATGCGGTAGTGAGGTGGTAGAAGCAGCCGGTATGATACCTTGTCAATCCTCCACGGGCCTTGAATGACCCCAAAAAACAGGGGCACAGATTTCTCCAGGGCAGGCGGAGGGAGAGGTTCCAAGTGAACAACAAGCCAAGGTCCCCAGGTTGGAATACAGGAACCTCACTTTGCCGCCAGTTGGCCTGTGTCTCCTTATGCTGCTGAAGATGGATGTGGGCCGCATCCCACACCATCCCTACCTTGCGGAATTATTAGTCTACTGCCAGCACATCTGTTTGGCTGGGGGTCCAGGGTGGACCAGAAAATTCTGAGCATATTCGGGCCAAGAGAGAAAATGTGCCCACTCAAATTGCCGGTCCAGGCAATGACAGGTGAGGAACCTCCCCAGTTCCTGGTTTACGCATTCCACCTTCCCTTTTGACTGAGGGCTGTACCTTGATGTGAGGGAGACCATGGCCCCGATCTTCTCCATGAAAGTCTTCCATATGCACAACGTGAAATGGGGACCACGGTCTAATACAATGTCTATAATGCCGGAAGTCCTGCTGAAAAATCATCTCAGCAACCTGTAGAGAGCTCAGCAGACTAGTTAATGTGATAAAGTGACAGGCTTTGGAGAACCAGTCCACCACCACCCATAACTGTGATTAACCCTCCAGACCTAGAAACACCAGTCACATAGTCGATGGACAGGTGGGACCAAGGACGCTAAGGCACTGAGAGGGCTAGTAGTTTCCGTGCCAGAGCATACCTGAGGGACTTGGTCTGAGAACATTCCGAACAGGAGTTGATGTAACGTGTGTCATCTTGTGCCTAGTCGACCTACCATTATTTCTGGGAGGTGGACTAAAGGGTGTGTGTAATACCTGGGAAGCCAGCGAAGAGGGTATTGTGTGCCCAGGTATTGAGATGGTCCCGAATACTGCCCAGAAAGTAGACTTTTCCCGGTGGAGTGTTAGTAGCTTTGGGCTCAATAGAGCTAGCCTTGCATGAAGAGTAAAGGCAGTGGCTGTGTAGAGAGCCATTTTCCGATCTATAAGGTTTCCCGCTGATCCGAAATCTATTAATGCATAAGACATAATGGATGAGGGGCAGACAGAAACTTTTATGTGAATAACAAACAGTTCTGAGGTAAGAGAAGTAGAGAAACCACTTATGTTGTCATAGCGGGACTAGGAACTACCTCGAGAGCTGTGGGTATGTCTCCATGGGGCTGGAGTGTATGTGGTCCCTCCTACCTCCATGGGTGTGGACTATGATTCAGGGTGGCTCCGGAATGGTATACACCTCGTTCCAAATTATTATATAAATTGGGATTAATCATAAAAAATTAATATTTTGTTTTACAATCAAACTCATGGATGGTATTGTGTCTCCGGGCTCTTTGGATCACTGAAATCAATCTCAGACACCTGTGATAAGGCCAGGTGAGACCAATTAAAGGAAAACTACTTAAAGGACAATTCCGGCGCAAAATGAACCTAGGGGTTAATAACACATGTGTACCAAGTCAACCCTTCTCTGGGATATGTTTTCATGCTAATCAAATGTGCCCAGTTTTATTGCAAACTGATAATTACCTTATAACGCTAGTTGTGAGGGCATGAATGAAGTAAAAAGAAATCGCTATTTTATAATACTAAAAAGGCTCTAAATAGTACCCCACTTCCACTGTAGCATACAGTGGAATGTCCCTTAATTCCAACCAAAGCATTGAGAAATTTGTAAGTGTACAGACAGTTTATTAAAAATATAGTTTAAAAGGCAGTACCATTTGCATATACAGGCAGGCGCCATCTTGGGAAAAGAGACTCAAACAGTTGAACCACAAATGCTGTGTTACGTGAGCTGAACTGTGAGCAAATTGTGTTTGAATTTAATTAGCGTCGCCAGCTGTCAGTCTTGCTCATTGATCCGCATGAATGACCGAAAAATCTCTTGCCACGGGAGATTCCAAGTCACAGTTCAGCTCATGTAGCATGGCGTTCGTGGTTCGACTGGTATAGCACACTAACCTCACTATAATCTTATCTGCCCATAAGGCTCTGAATATATTTCACTCTGCTCAAAAATCCACACCACTTATTCCCATTCTGCCCAATGCTCTAAACATCCAATTCTCAAAACATTTTGCCGCACCCTTATACTACTTTTACATTGCTCCTCAGGAGATGTTGAGCCAAACCCTGGCCCGGTACCCAATAATGCCATCCCCACCCCCCAGGGGTTCTCTTATGCAGACTTCTGTATAATAAAAATCTTAGGTTCATGTATATTAACATCAGAAGCCTACTTCCTAAAATGTATCTATTCACTGCCCTTGCACATTCAGCCAACCCGGATATTAGCCAATCCTATATTCAGTAGTATTACCCCAAACTCCAATATTTACCATCAAGACAGAACAACAAATGTAAGTGGAGTCAAACTCTATTGTAGACAAGCACTACAGTGCTTTGTTATCTTATCTAGGCCCTTGCCAAAATAATTTGAGCTTTTACTTTTAAAAATCCAATTTTCTAGAAATAAGTCCCTCACTGTAGACAACTGTTATAGACCCCCTTCAGCTCACAGTTGTGCCCCAGATAACCTTTGTGAATTGATTGCTCCCCATTTATCTTCTAATTTCTTACTGTTGGGAGACTTTAACTGGGACATGCATAATGCCTCAACCAATTTATTATCCAAACGTGATGTCCTCAATCATCAATGAACCCACCAGATACAACATAAAATCTGCAAACAAGGGGACCCTCATACATATTGCCCTATCTAACATGCCCTCTAAATACACCTCCGTTATCTTCAGCCAGGACATCAGCGATATTATTCACACATCATTACAGTAAAATAGACAACTCTAAGTATATCTACTACAATAATTCCTCTCTCAACCAGTAGAAAATGCTGGGAACACCTGATTATGCATGGAAAAACAAATACCATCATACACAGAAAAACCGGTAGAATTTTAAAAAATACTGTGAAATACATATTTGGTCATTCCGCCCAGCACTATTAAAAGGCTTCCCCTCATCACTGTTAAACGCTCCCTAAAACCTTTCTGTGAACAGGCCTTTCTATTAGATCTAGCCCAGGTACCCTGGAAGGATATTGACCTAATCCCATCAGTAAGAGGATGCCTAGTCATTCTTTAAGGATGGCTTTTTGCCATTCTAAATAAGCATGCCCCTTTCAAAAAGATTCGAACTAAGAGTAGATATAGCCTATAGTTCTCTCCAGAACTCACCGCCCTTAGCCAGCATAAAAACACTCTGTGGCATACCGCTTTAGCCTCAAACAATCCCTGCGACCTTCAACTCTTCAAGGAATCCAGGAACCGGTACACACACGCGGTTAGGAATGCTAAGGCTAGATTTTTCAAACAGAAATTTGCTTTCTGCAGCACTAATTTTAAAAAGTTCTGGGATACAGTAAAGTCCATGGAGAATAAAAACACCTCTGCCCAGCTGCCCACAGCTCTAAGGCTAGATAGTACTGTCACCACTGATAAGGCCTCCATAGTTGAGAACTTCAATAAGTATTTTGTCATGGCAGGTCATGCTTTCCATCTGGCAACTCCCACACTAACTAACAGCCCTTCACTCTCTGCAGCATCCAGCCAAAACCTCCTACGTTTCTCTTTTGCCCATTTCCAGACAGCCAATGTTCTGAGGGAGCTGCAAAATCTTGACCCCTTCAAATCTGATGGATTAGACAATCTGGACCCTTCCTTCCTAAAACTGTCTGCAGTAATTATCGCTACTGCCCTGCCTCTCAAAGGTCTTCGAAACCCTTATTAATAAACATATTATCAGCCATTTCGAATCCGAACGCAGCCTCTCTGACATGCAATCCGGTTTCTAGGCCAGTCGTGGGTGCACCACAGGCTCACTCAAAGTCCTAAACAACATCATAATTACTATTGACCCAAGACAGATTTCGGTGTGTTAAGTCGGAGGGCTGTCTCTATGGGGGTGCCTCAGGGTTGAATTCTCGAGCCAACTCTATTTTCTGTATATATCAATGATTTTGCCCTTGCTGCAGGTGACTATATGATCCACCTCTATGTTGATGACACCATTCTCTATACATCTGGCCCGACGTTAAACACTGTGTTAAAAACCTTCAAGAAAGCTTTGATAACATACAACTTTCCTTCTGTGGCCTCCAATTATTTTAAAATTCCAGTAAAACTAAATGTATGCTCTTCAACCGATCACATTCTGCACCTGCCTGCCCAACAAGCATCACCAAACTTGACAGGTCTGTATTGGAATATGTAGACAACTACAAATACCTAGGGGTCTGGTTAGACTCTTCACTCTCCTTCCAGACCCACATCAACCAACTCCATTCCAAAACTAAATCCAGGATTGGCTTCCTATTCAGTAATAAAGCCTCCTTCACTCTTCCAGCCAAACCTGCCCTTGTGAAAATTACCATCCTCCCAATACTAGACTTCGGTGACGTAATTTATCAAACTCTCTCCTTCTTAGATTCTGTGTACCACTTGTCACCAATGCTCCATAAAACACCCATCACTGCAACTTTAATACACTAATCAGATGGCCTTCACTACACACCCAGCGACAAACACACTGGTATCATCTTATTTACAAGTGTCTACTAAGCAAAACCCCACCTTACCTAAAATTATCTCCAGAGCAACACCCTCTCTTAATGTGCGTTCAAGCAGGTATATCTCTTTGATTGCCACAAAAGCCTGCACCTCCTTCTGCCGCCTCTCCCTCCAGTCCTCCGCTGCTAATGATTGGAAAGTACTGCAAAAATCCTTGAAGCTTGAATCCACTGTCCCGTTAACTACCTTCAAAGTACTACTCTCAAACCTACTGTCAGACCACTGTACATGTTGACCCCACCCACTCTTTTCGGCCATCAATTTTTGCTTTTTGCACACTCACCCGCATAGCTGTATTTGTATGTTTTGCACACTCCCTTTCCCACAGCCCTGGTCATTAGGCCACCTACCCTAGTGTTATTTCTGCACTGCCACTCTGTATTCCGATAAATCTACCTCTCTAACTCAGACCCTTATTTTTTTTGTCTTTTAATTTATGTGTAACTCTATGGGCCCTATTTTAACAATCTGAAACGCAAGTATCAAACGCGAAACGCAAGTGACATTGTGGGCGGGTCCCGGTGCTGTTGCTATTATGCCGGTGGGATAAATGACACTTGCGCCTGACGCAAATCTATAATGGGTAGGTCTAAAGTAGCTACATTATGCCGCGTTCGTTTATCTTTCCGAGTCGGAGCTCCAAGTCGGAGCTCGGAACGTTGCCTAGCAATGCGCACCACACGCATCCTTTTCCTCGGACATCCGACTTTCCCACTCGGAGAACTCAGAGGTGACCGAGCAGGAATTCCGAGCAGGAATACAAGATGGCTGCGCCCTGTGACTTGTAAACCTGAATAGTTTTTATCGTTTTTGGACCACTTTGGTTATTTAAATGACACTTTTAATCACTCGTATTACTGCAATACTTAACTGCGCCCATATCACTGCCTGTTGGTATGGGAATCGGTCTTGTTGTGAGTGAAATATTTAAAAAATACTTGTTTTAAACCAGTGTTGCTAAACGTGGCTAGCGTTGTAACATAGGAATAAAACATGAAATAAAGTGAACATTTTAGAAGTTCAAATGGCTGCGTTTTGATATGATGGGGTAATGGTCATAATCATAATAAAAATTTTTAATTTAGTGCTTTTGGAGCGCCTGGTACTTGGCCAGTGCTACCGCAACAATAGCTTTCCGGGTGGCATCTATAATTTTCTCCGACTCGGACGTGCAAAAAATAATAGAACGCTTGAAGAGTGGAAGTGACATCATATCCGAGTTCCGAGTCGGATCTTTGAGAATAAACGAACGCAGCATTAGCCATAAGTGTGGTTTGGGCGTAACGTGCCATAAACCAATCAGAGTGTCATCTCAAATTCCCTGATTTTTCATGTTCCATGGCCGATTACTATTATAATGGCGAATTGCTATTCATTTTTATTTTTTATAAAATGTAAATAAATAAATGTCACAAAGACATATTTTCTGATGTTTTGAGCTCACTCTCATTGAATCACAAGGTTATGAATGCATGGTGATATTTTTGCAATGTAGTCTAACATTAGACCGAGATTACTTTGCTTACCTCACTTTTCTGTCAAATAAGCTCTCCTCTCCCGTTCTGCTGCTGGGACATTTGGGTTAAGTGGCAACGGCACATGCATTTCAACATCACGTCTCCTTAAGTCCTCTAATATTTCCTCATTCATGTCATCAACACATCCATGATTCATGGAATCGTTGTGTAAAACAACAAGCCACAAACAATGCTGTAATGTTTTGAGGACTGTAAAGTGCCTCCTGTCCAATCCAAACACCTGAAGCGCTTTGTCAGTGTGTCGAATGTTTGTTCAATTAGGCTACACTGCGTGTTTGTGTGTGTTTTCGAATTAAACAGCATTTCACGCATCATAAATGGTGTCATCAGCCATGTCTTTAACAAATACCCCTTCACAGCCACCCATCCAAGGAGGGATCTAAATGGCAGGAATGGCAGAGTTTGCCAGCATAAATGAGTTGTGGCTTGAGCCAGGGTAATTCTAAAAAAAAAATGCATGGGTGATTTTACTATTAGCATCGCAAATTAATTGTATGTTGATTACATGGGTTCCCTTGCGGTTGATGTATATCAGCGCAAAAAATTCAGCCTGAATAATTTAGGTAAATGTGTACACTAGATGTATGTCTATTTTTTCACATCTTCTGACACCACAATGATTTCCCTTTTGTGGTAATATTTTTTTATTCTAATTATGTATGGGTTGCAATAATAAGAAGTGCTGCGTCTGTGTAGCTGAAAGGAGCAAAGTGTATGCGCGTTGTGCACATGCTACATTATGGCCAAGCATGCACCCTTAAAATAGCATCTGAATAACACACCACTGACTTTAAACTAGGTTTTTCCTGGTCTGTGGCGGAATTGTTTTTGGGAACTGCAAAATAGCATCAGGAAACATTTGCGCCAGAACACGCCTCCTCTTTTCGCTGAACCGCCCCCGGGAGTGCAAGTTAATTCCTTAATTTACCGATGCGCGTCTGTGGAGGATAAAGTCCCCTGTGCGTCGGGTGCAAAATAGGAATGATAAATGTGTCTGTGTAAAATGTCACCTGCGCCAGGTGCAAGATAGGGCCCATTGTCTTCTGCACCTCAACACTTTTATCTTGGCCAAGTTGCAGTTTAAAATTAGAAACTGATTTTCAAACAGTCTTGTTTACTGATGAGTGCTGTGCAACCCTGGATGGTCCAGATGGATGGAGTAGTGGATGGTTGGTGGATGGCCACCATGTCGCAATAAGGCTGCAACGTCAGCAAGGAGGTGGCGGAGTCATGTTTTGGGCCAAAATCATGGGGAGAGAGCAGGTAGGCCCCTTTAGGGTCACTGAAGGTGTGAAAATGACCTTGAAAAAGTATATAAAGTTTCTGACTATACCACCTTCTTCCATAGTACAAAAAGAAGAACTGTGCCTTCCATAGCAAAATCATCTTCATGCATGACAATGCACCATCTCATGCTGCAAAGACTACCTCTGCGTCATTGGCTGCTATGGGCATAAAAGGAAAGACACTCATAGTGTGGCCTCAATCCTCCCTCGACATCAACCATATTGAGAAACTTTGGAGCATCCTCAAGCAAAAGATCTATGAGGGTGGGAGGCAGTTCGCATCAAAACAGCAGCTCTGAGAGGATACTCTGATATCCTGCAAAGAAATTCAAGCAGAAACTCTCCATAAACTCACAAGTTCAAAGTTTATTTATCATATGCATCGAATAACATCACATCATCTTATGCAGAGAAATTCTTTTGACATGGCTCGACACATCTATGCAGTGGGCTTAAAAAAAGATTTCAAGAATATAAAGAATTTTTAAAACAATAATGACAATAGTAATAATAATAATAATATGCTATGTACTGAGCAATGATCTGGAAAATGTACAACACTAGAAGTAATACATATTATAGATTTGGCATGGAAAGAGAATTGCTTTTAAATTTGCAATTGAATTCTGCTACATTAGATGTAGAGAGCATGAAATGACCAGAGAATGTTAGTGCTCAACAGATGATTTGTGATCAGTGTCAGTGTTCCATGTTGAGCAGCCGAATGGCCTGAGGGAAGAAACTGTTTTTAAGTCTGGTAGTCCATGCCATGATGCTCCGGTAACGTCTACCAGACGGCAGCAGCGAGAAAAGTTCACGGCCTGGATGGCTGTGATCTTTAAGAATGTTCTTTGTTTTCCTAAGGCATCGCTTCTGGTAGATGCCTTGCACGGAGGGGAGGCAGCAGCCTTTGATGCGCTCCGCTGACTTCACCACCCTCTGAAGGGCCTTACGATCAGCAGCAGAGCAGCTGCCGTACCAACTGTAATGCAGCCTGAGAGGATGCTCTCAATGGTGCACCTGTAGAAGTTTATTAAAATCCTGACAGACATGCCAAACCTCTTGAGTCTCCTCAGGAAGTATAGGTGCTTTTGGGCAGTTTTTGTTGCCGAGATTGTCTGTCTGGACCATGTGAGGTTGTCGCTGATGAACACACCGAGGAACTTGAACTCTGAAACTCTCTCGACATCAGCTCCATCGATGTGTATGGGGGCAGGACCCTCCCTCTGCTGCTTCCTAAAGTCCACTATCATCTCTTTTGTCTTGCTAACGTTGAGAGAGATGTTGTTGCTCTGGCACCAGGTAGCCAAGGCTCTTACCTCCTCTCTGTAAGCAGTCTCATCTTTGTTGGAGATGAGACCTAGGATAGTTGTATCATCAGCAAACTTTATGATGATGTTGGAACTGCGTGTGGCCACACAATCATAAGTGAACAGAGCGTACAAGAGGAGACTGAGTACAGTCAGTGCGATTGCATCATCTGTAGATCTGTTGGGGCGGTATGCAAATTGTAGGTGGTCCAAGGTGTCCGGAAGGGCGGCGCAGATATGAGTTTTGACCAGCCGCTCGAAGCACTTCATGATGATTGAGATCAGTGCTACTGGGCGGTAGTCATTTAGGCAGGTGATGTAAGTTTTTTTTGGAACCAGGATAATGGTGACCTGCTTGAAGCAGGAGGGAATTACAGACTGGGTTAGGGATAGATTGAATATGGAGTTGAATACCCCCGCTACTTGGTCAGCGCATCCTCTTAGAACACGGCCTGGAATACCATCTGGCCCTGGAGACTTCCGCGGGTTCACTCTTTTGAAAGCTCTCCTTCGTCAGCCACATCCAGGGTCAGAGTGTAGTCGTCTGGGTTCTCAGCCAGCTTTTCCGGAGTGATGTTGGCCGCCTCAAATCGTGCGAAGAAGGTGTTGAGCTCGTCGGGGAGTGAGGCGGGGGGGAGGGTGTCACAGCTCTTCCTGTTCAATGGATGCAAGAATTGGGAAGGTGATATCAAAGAAGGTATAGTATTTATGGACAGGATATCGAGGCGTAGTCGGGGTGGGGATGGGTTGCAGTTCGGTGGGCTGAGGATCTCATCGCTGCTTTTTGCAGATGATGTGGTCCTGATGGCCTCATCGGCCTGTGACCTTCAGCACTCACTGGATCGGTTCGCAGCCGAGTGTGAAGCGGCTGGGATGAGGATCAGCACCTCTAAATCTGAGGCCATGGTTCTCAGCAGGAAACCGATGGAGTGCCTACTCCAGGTAGGGAATGAGTCCTTACCCCAAGTGAAGGAGTTCAAATACCTTGGAGTCTTGTTCGCGAGTGAGGGAACAATGGAGCGGGAGATTGGTCTGAGAATCGGCGCAGCGGGGGCGGTATTACACTCATTATATCGCACCGTTGTGACGAAAAGAGAGCTGAGCCAGAAGGCAAAGCTCTCAATCTACCGGGCAGTTTTTGTTCCTACCCTCACCTATGGTCATGAAGGCTGGGTCATGACCAAAAGAACTAGATCCAGGGTACAAGCGGACAAAATGGGTTTCCTCAGGAGGGTGGCGGGCATCTCCCTTAGAGATAGGGTGAGAAGCTCAGTCATCCGTGAGGATCTCTGAGTAGAGCCGCTGCTCCTTTGCGTCGAAAGGAGCCAGTTGAGGTGGTTTGGGCATCTGATAAGTCGGAGCTGGTTAATGTGGCTCGGGAAAAGGACGTTTGGGGTCCCCTGCTGGAGCTGCTGCCCCCGCGACCCGATCCCGGATAAGCGGATGAAAATGGATGGATGGATGGATGGATATCAAAGAAGGGGTCCTATGTTAACATGTAACTTGCTTTGTTAAGATGTGTTTGATTGAAATAGCTTTTGATGTCAGTAAATATGCTCCTAATAAATATCCTCCTAATGCTGCAAATTCAACAAATGACCATTTTCAGTTCTTTACAAGCTATAAATTATTTTGAAACTCTGTTAATAATTTGGAACAGTGCATTTGGAGTTTTTTATTTGTGAAAAAAATACTGTTTTTATTGGGTAATTTGTTCAATGAAATTCGACTAATACCCTAACGGTTGGTGACTTGAAAATTATACTGACTGTCCAGAGTCAGGGTAGAGAGGAGAGGGGCGGGGCTGTGTGAGGGAGAGAACGTGATGGCGTTCTTGTAACATATCGAAAGACAAGTGGAGGTGGCGATGAGTGCGTCCAGTTTATATGGTCATCCCTGCGGAGACCCCTTCAGTAAACAGTGTGGAGTGCATGCTCATTCCATCCCGAAGATGTTGCGAGTGTTCTGAAAGCAAGCATGAACTCACCTTCCTCCCAGACAGCCATAGCCCATTGCAGCGCTTACCAAGCAACAGGGAGATATATTGGAGCGGTCAGTTGGATATTTACCACATTGTTGAGCCACATAGAATGAGCCCTGTATCAAGAAGCCACAACATAGAGAGGGAGTGGCATTATTTTTATTTTATTTTTTATTTTATTTAACCTTTACAAATTCTCATTTAAAACGGCGACCTGGCCAAGATAAAGCAAAAAGGTGCAAGTACAGACAATGTTACACACAAATACAAATACACAAGAATTACACAAAGGGTAGAGTAAGGAATAAAGATAAAAATATACAGTCAAAATTGAACGAGGTAGATGTAAGTACATGTACAATTAGTGCAAAGAAATCAGAGATTCAGAGGTAGATAGAATTATTATAAAGTGGCAGGCAAATACAATGAATAAGTTAACACTAGTATGACTTAGCAAATGGTAACAGTGCAAATAACAGTTGGTGAATAATATATTCAAAAAAATATAATACTGTTCAAGTCAGTATATACAGAGGTGCTTATTTGGCAAAATGCTACGGTAATGGATCAGATAGGGAAAGGTAGTGCACATGTGAAGGAGGGGGGGGGTCAGCAGCTCCAGTGGTTGGGCAGAAGCTCTGATAATCGTGATTTAAAGGAAGTGAGGGGAACAGTGGTCACAAGTTTCAGAGTCTTCTGTAGCTCGTTCCAGTCATTAGCTGCGGCGAACTGGAATGAATTTCGGCCAAGAGAGCTGTGGGCTTTAGGAGTGATCAGGGAGATGTACCTGGATGAGCGCAGATTACGGGAGGGTGAGGCAATAGTGAGGAGTGAGTTCAGGTAAGAAGGGGTTTTTCTTAGGATTGATTGGTAAATTAGGTGATACCAATGGGTCAGGCGCAGAGTGTGTAATGAGGGCCAGCCCACTAATGCATATAGGTCACAGTGGTGGGTGTTAAATGGGGCATTGGTAACAAATCGAATAGCACTATTATAGACTACGTCTAGCTTGTTAAAGGAGTGTTCCACAGTAAATCAGTTTCATAGTATACCATTTACAAACGTTACCATAGATGATTTATAGCATATACACGTCTGTTTTTTTCAATATATCAGAGAAAAGCCGATAGTATATTTCAGTTCCTTTCACATCCACTGGGGTGCTTCTGTATCCGTTTAAACTTGAGCTACCACAACTCCCAGAATTCTAAGCGAATTTAGTGCCCGTCCCCGTTTGAACATCGATACAGAACATGGGCAATTCAACAGCACACGTCTGTACAGCTTGACGCTAGAAAGTTATACATATTTGTTTTT
>JACXGM010008159.1:5300-21021 GCA_016801145.1 Umbra pygmaea
AATTCTTTGAGATAGGAATTTTGGGTTTTCATGAGCTGTATGCCAAAATCATCAGTATTAAAACAATAAATGACCTGAAATATTTCAGTTGGTGTGCAATGAATCTAAAATATATGAAAGTTTAATTTTTATCATTACATTATGGAAAATAATGAACTTTATCACAATATGCTAATTTCTTGAGAAGGACCTGTATTAGTTACATTCTGTAAAGCAGACATAGCTGATGGTCCATCCCCAGGAAATTTTGGATTAAGTAATGTGATTTCCTGCATTCTAGTCGATTTTTGAGTGGTCCGCTAAAGATGTGCAATACCTGAAATTACTCTGATTCATGTTTGGCATCATGACTCGTACCATCTTCTAGACTTAAGCTTAACATTCCACTGGAAAACTTGTGTGTCTAAATGCCTTTGTACCACAATAAAGCCTTATTCATAGACCAGTGTTTAAAATTTGACCTACAGTAGGTAGGTTGATTGATATTTTGATTAGAATGGTATTAAACAATTTTTTATCTGAAACCTAACCCATGTTGTGAATAATTGTATTCTTAAGAGCACTTAATGATTTATGTTCAGCCGAAAATGACAGAAGATTAGTTAGGGAGGGACATTGTTCTTCATTCAAAGCACACCAAATGGTCCATCAGAAACAAATAAGTGCAACAAACAAATAAGTACTTAAACAGTACAACATTTTCCAAGCATAAAACAGATTAATGTATTACAAAAATAACAACAAAATGAGGCATAATCAGTATCAGATGCAGATTAGAAGCTGGTTAAAGTCCTTGTCTATGATCTGTAGGCATGGTTATACTGGCCTGTGGCCTTCTTGGAGGCCTTGATGACCTCGGAGGGGGGCTCCCATTTGAAGCAGGGCTCCAGATTGGCCATCTTTATGGTCATTATTGAGGACAGGGTGCCATCCAATGCTAAGCTGTTTCTTCTCTTGGTTTTGTTCAGTCCCACAACTGAAAACACCCTGCCAGCATCTGCATTTGCATGGGGCAACACCAGGACGAGCTTGGAGAAGGCAGCAAGCCTCTCAAATTCTTTGGCTCCTGTCATCTATGGAAAATGCACCAAAGCACAATGGAAAAACATACCTTGATTTTTGATCAGATAAAACATGCATAATTTGCAACATGCATGACACATATATGCACGCAACAATTTTAACAGATGTAGCCAAACCACACCTTCCTAAAGGAAAGACAAAACAAATCAAAAATGTTTACCTTATGTTTCCTGGTTGCCATTTCAGCCCAGAAGCTTTCCATTTCAGTTTGTCCTGCAGGGGATCATTGGCATGGTCCGAAAATTTAGAAACTCCTCAACCAGAAGGTCTTGCTCCTCTGGCCCATGATATGGGAGGAGATTGGGAAACCTATTTATGAAAGTAGAGTTACAAGTTGTTAAGTTTTTAGGTATATCGGCATTAACCTGTAGCAGTTTATACGCATCTTTGAGGAGAAGCCACATAAGAATAGCTCATGTGCAGTTTAGGAGTGAAAATACCTCATCATAAAATGCAGGGTGTTTCAGCTAAGAAAATAGACAATAATTAGAAAAAAAACTAGCTAACCTTTCAAGTACAGGGCATCGTTTCTCACTTTCAGCCCTCTGCTCTACATCTACAAATATTGCATGTTTGATCAGTAGATCTTCCAGTGGCAGCTCGTTGTGTATAGTCCACAGTACTTGTCAGGAAACACAACACAGCTTCATGGAATGAATCCACTTGCTGTGGTGTGATGTCACCCTCATCGAGTAATCTGTTAAGTTTAGCCCAGGTTGTGAATAAAATGTTCAACTTTCTTCCTTAACTGAACCCTGTCATAACAAATAATTTCTTTCAAGATTTAAAGTTTTAGAGAGTGAGTACTCAATTGAACGACATTTTATTGTTACATACCTTGTCTCAGCTCATCAGAATTCTCAAGGTAGTGTCTGTTTCTCCTCCCGTTTTCTTTCGCGGTAATGGTATCTCTTCTTCTGTTGCTAACTTCTGGGTGCAGCGCATAAGTTTCAGTGGCGCTCATCAGCGCCATCTACCGTCGGGGAGTTTGAAAAAGGAACAAACGAGTCTCGGCCGGATGTTTTTGCGTGAGAAATTGAATGTGTGGCGTGAGTGCGTGTGAAAACAGGCAAAAGTGTGTGTCACACGGCGAAAATGTGAGAGTTGGCAGCTCTGAGAAAGATTTATGGAGTTATGAAGTAACTGGACAAAAGGGACTTGCCTTGTTGACTTAAGTTAGGATGCTTTGAAGCTCACCACATGGGGATCTACTGTGTTTAAAATGCAAATGGTATTGGGGGGAAGAAAAAACAGGGGACCTATTTTATTGACTATTGCTGTTTCCTGAGGTTTAGAAATGCATCTTTTGTCAATGATTTCATTGGTGTGTTTGGATTTGAAATGTAAGAGTTAACCAATAAGGAATGAGTATTTACTGATATTCTGGACTTCTCTCTGGGCTAAAGACTTATTTAATTAAATTCTTATTTGCGCTAATTATCATATATCCAGGTCTCTGAGTGCAATTATTTAATTACTAATGCATCAAAAAGACACAACAGACCCTCCTACTCTGCCAAAGTGGAGGACCCTCCCAAATCCACTGCCTGCTCACTGGCTAATTCCACGGCCTCTCTCCCAAAGGTATTCTCTCTTTGGCTCTTGTGTTGTCACCCTGGTTACCACCCGTTTGCCACCACAGTGCCCCAGATATCTCTTACATTGATTAAGTTTGCACATTGTCGTTGTATCTGCTGTACTGGTGAGGGCGTGCTTTTACTTGTATTTTTTTGCTAGCTGGCCCTGGTGCTGGCAAGTGTAAGCTGGGTTGGGCTGTCCTTGTCTGGATTGACTGTATTGACTTGTCTGGATTGACATGCTAATTCATCTTGTCAACATATACCTGCCCACTCTGCTCTCGCTGCTCCTCCTGATAACACTTAGCCCTGGATTACTATGGTTCTCTTCTGCTGTTTTAACATTCAATAAACATTACTCTCCCGGCACTCTGGAAAATATTAATAACAACTATTGCCTTTCTTCGGTAGTAACTAGGCAAGCCGGCTCACTGGGCATACTACGCCGACGCCCCTACGTTCATAGGGGCTGTCATCGCAAATGGGCTATCAATGCTAACACTAGCACCAACATAATCTCTCTCTGGTCCTACTCCCGTATCCATTCATATCCTTCCTCTCGCTCAGTTGATTTCAGCTGTCTTCATACCCTCCAACCTACCACTTTCCCCAACCTTAATGTATATTGTCGCACTACCAATCTTGCTCTCTTAAACACTCATTCTATGAACAATAAATCTCTTCTCTTTCATGAACTCTTATTGGACAACAACCTGGACTTTCTTCTCCTATCTGAACCGGATGATATTCTGTCCCTAAATATTGCTACCCTCCCTGGTTATAGCTACCGGTGCCATCCCTGCCTTACTGGACATGGTGGTGGCCTTCAAAATTTATAATAACTAAGTTGTCGCTTCCTTTATTTCTCTCATTTGAATACATTGAATTTAAATCTTCCTGTTCCCTCACCACTTTTTTACTTTACCGTCCTCCTGAAAACAATTAATCCTTTCTCACTGAGCTCCTCACCACAGCAGTATCACTTTCCTCCCACCTTCTGCTGCTTGGCAACATCAACATTCAGGTTGACTCTGCGAGCTCCAATCTGCTCTGCTGGCCTCAACATTACCCAAATCTCCCTCTCATTGTTCCCCTTCTCTGGCAATGAGATCCTGAATTTATCTTTTTCCTCAAATATACCCCACAATACTAAGAATTCTCCTTTCGCAATCAAAAAGCTACAGACCACTTGACACTTTCAGATGCAATCTCCTCTGCCCTTCCCCTGGACTTTACCTCTGGCACACCTGATGACCTTACCAATCAGTTCTACACTACTCTGTCTACTGCCCTTCACACTATGGCCCCACAAAATATATCTGTTTCTCATCCTCTTCACTCTGGTTTACATCTGAGCTCCATGCCATGAAGCAAGATGTCTCCGCCTAGAACGTTGGACTAGAACAGGCCTTACTGTTCATGCTGAAGACTATAAGCTCTCCATGTACAGAGATGCTCTTTATGCTGCCAGAACCTCTGTCATCTCTGACACAAACTCCCAGATTTGGTTTTGCACTGTTAATAAACTATTTATACAGCAGAATGAGACCTCCACATCCTCCACTGTGCTTGCAAACTCATTGCTTTAGTTTTTAAGGACAAGATTATACACATTAATGCATCCTTGGCTAACCCATCCCCCACAGTTCCTTCTTCCACTTTTAATTACCTATCCTCTCCTGTTATCCAAACCCTACTTAGTATGTTCACCCCAGTTGCAGGGGCGGTGTCTTCATTAGGGCAATATGGGTGACGTACTGCTTAATGGGAAAAGAAGGGATTTTTTCCTAACCAATTCTATAACAGCAACAGCATTTTAATCTGGATGTTTGATCTGCCACTAAATGTCCAATCAGGCTGAAGTCATGCTTCAAATGGTCCCGCCCTTTTTGGGGCGATTTCAGTGACGTTGAAAATTGCCTAGAATTCACTCATAGACTCTCATGTAAATATGTATCTATTATCACAGCCTTCAATACAATCCCTATGGGTCTGGGAATGCTTGCACATACGTGCCTTTGTCGCACATAATGCAACAAAGAAAAATCTTCAATCAATTGATTCACATACTACTATCAAGATGGCTAGCGTTAAAAAGTGTGATCATGTGGAAATGGTGGAGATTAGAAGAGGTGGATTATTTGCTTTCTCATCCATTTAATTTGTTGTCTTTGGAAGAAAAAAAATGTTATATAGAGACTTGTAAAATCCAATCATTCTAATAACACAAAAGGACAAACTACAAAAATGTTTTGTGTTAATTGGTCTTTTGCATAAAAAGTATAGATCTCTTCTAAGAATATTAGACCAATTTTGTGGGTATATGATCTCTGCAAGCCCTACTTCCTATTTCCCTTGGAGCTCTATAGGTTTAGCAAAACTCATTATGTATTCAGAACTTTTATTATGCTCATATATGTCTGCAGATGCATTGCTGGGTAGCGTCAGGTAAAAGCCGCTGTATTCCATGGTGTACAACATGTGATTGACTTGTGTTTAGGTGTTAAGGTTTTATCCTGTTACATCCGCTACCTCAGATTCTAGAACCCAACTGTTAAACTTTTCGGGCCAGTTTTTCCATCGAACTAAAACCAATGTTTTTAAATTTTGTTTCTTTTGTTTTAGAATCTCATCCACATGAAAGGTCTTGTCTTTACCAATCTTTAACTTCTGAAGTTCCTTTTCATAAAAAGTACCCTCGATAGATTCTCCGTCATAATCTTTTAACTTGTACACGGGAGGTATACGAGGTATACATTCTGTCACTGTAAATAGCTCATCACGATAGCCCTGTTCATACTTTTTGTCAAACACATTACGCAACTTTGAGATCCGTACCAGGTCACCAGTTTTGAATTTGAAAGAAAGCTTCTTTTTGCATAGTGGAAACAAACCGTAAAGATTTTTAAAAACCTGAAAGGTATTCTCAGGTGTCACCTTGGAGGGTTTCATACGTATACTATTGTGGTAACTGTTGTTATACCCTTTCAACAGTTTAGGGAGGGCCCATGCAGGAACTCCTGTTAAGGTCTGTAGCATAGGCAGAGCAATAGGAACGCGCAAGGTGGTGGTCAGGGGAACTGGGGACCCGGTTGTGGTCAGGAAGGGGGACAGGATGTGGGTAAAGGGGGGTCAGGAAGGGGGACAGAGGTAGGGGGCCAGGAAGGGGTGACAGGGGTGGGGGACAGGAAGGGTGGGAGCCAGGAAGGGGTGACAGGAATGGGGGACAGGGGACAGGAAGGGGGGATGGGCGGAAGGGGGAATAGGAAGGGGGCAGGGTTTATGGGGGGGCAATAAATCATTCAGTTGGTCATAATGTTTTGGCTGTTTAATCGGTGGATAATACCCTTTCTCTCTTGGGTCACCTTAATCATTATTAGAAAAAATGCCCCCACTGAGAATATTTTCAGGAGCCGCCACTGCCCTGTTGACTAATCATATATCACAAAACGTATTGCATTATCAAAAACATCTACCTGCTCCCTGGATCCCTTCCCTGCCACTCTCATCAAAGCCTGCCTTCCTGCACTCTGTCCATACATCACTTAAATAGTAAATATTTCTCTCTCCCACGGCATTATCCCTTCCAACTATAAACATGCTGTTGTCATTCCCATTTTCCAGGAACCTGGCCGGGACACTACCAACCTCAGCATTTTCTGCCCCATGTCAAACCTCCTGTTCCTTGTGAAAATCCTAGAAAGGACTGTTTCCACCCAACTTTAACCCATGTAACCTCCTCAATAACTGATTATTTCAGCCATTCCAATCTAGCTTCAAACAACTACACAGCACTGAAATTGCTCTCCTCAAAGTAGTCAATGACCTCCTTGTCTCTGCTGATGCTGGTGCCCTCAACATCATTATTCTGCTGGACCTGAGTGCTGTGTTTGACACAGTCAAAGTCATCAGATCCTTCTCACCAGGCTTAAAAGCCTGGGTGTTGAGAGAACTGCACTCTCTTGGCTACACTCATACCTCACAAATCATAATCATGCTCACCACATTTCCCTAAATGGTCATAATTCTGATTCAGCTGTAGTTACTCAGGGTGTCCCCCAGGGTTCTGTTCTCGGTCCCCTGCTCTTTATTATTTACATCCTCCCCCTTGGTCAGATCCTCCTTCACTTTAAACTGGACTTCCACTGCTATGCTGACAACATTCTGATATACCTTAGCACCAAGTCCCTCGCCAAACATCCTCTGTCCCATAATAAAACCTACTTGGCATCAATAACATCCTTGACATAGCAGAACTTCCTCAACCTTAACAGTGACAAAACTGACCTATTGCTGTTAGGTTCAAAATCTACGCTAGCCAAAGCTGGCATCTTCAATGTCACTATTGATGGCACTGTTGTCTCTCCATCCCCCCATGCATGCAAACTGGCTGTCATAAGGGACTTCTCTCTCAGCTTTGAACAACATATAAAACAGACAGTTAAATCCTCATTCTTTTGCCTCCAAAATATTGCTAAACTAGAGTCCTGCCTCCTCTGCACTGCCACTGAAACCCTAATACATAAATTCATCTTTATAACAGCAACTCCCTTCTTTTTGGCATTAACTCTTCATCCCTCCATAAATTACAACTAGTTCAAAACTCCGATGCCATATTTCTCGCACATCACCCCTATCCTTCAGGAACTCCACTGGCTCCCCATTTCCAGCGCATCGATAATAAAATTATTCTGCTCACCTTGAAAGCCCTCCATTAGCTGCTCCAGTCTAATCCATTACCATCTTCATCCACCACCTCAAGCATAGTCTGTTCAAACAAGCCTACATCTAGCCCCTGACCTGTCCTGTGTTATGTTTGACCCCCCGTCTTTGTTTTTGTTGCTAATTTTTTGTTATACACTCACCTAAAGGATTATTAGGAACACCATACTAATACTGTGTTTGACCCCCTTTCGCCTTCAGAACTGCCTTATTTCTATGTGGCATTGATTTAACAAGTTGCTGAAAGCATTCTTTAGAAATGTTGGCCCATATTGATAGGATAGCATCTTGCAGTTAAAGGAGATTTGTGGGATACACATCCAGGGCACGAAGCTCCCGTTCCACCACATCCCAAAGATGGTCTATTGCAGGGGTGCCCAATAGGTCGATCGCGATCTACCAGTCGATCGCAAAGACAATGCTGGTAGATCGCACATTTGTAATAAATGCTTTTGCTACATTTTTATTTTCATAAAAATAAATATAACAACATCATTACTTCTCAATTTAGTTTCTTTCTGACTTGCACTTAACAAATAGATTTTGACCAGGCAAGATTTTTGTTTATTCAGTTGCCATGACAACTAACGTTTAGTCTGCCTCGCGATTTCCAAGATCTTCGGACTCGGAGCACAGAGCGCAAAATAGTGAAGCTTGGCCTAATCTCCGTATTCGGTAGAACATATGACATTAATTTGCAAAATACAAATGTAAAATAAATTCCAAACATTTGAAAATGAGTGCGGTACCAAGCAAAAAGCCTAAAACTTACCATTTCCATGCGATGTCCTTTTCTTAATGCATTCGTTTCATCTGCCAAACAAGTAGCCTAGTTCTATTCCAATGAAAGGAAATGTTGACAAACATTTTCGGACACTTAATAAAATCTATGAAAACGATTTTCCTGTAAGAAGCGAGCTTAGAAAAACAAAGGTGAACGAACTGAAATCTCAATTAACTGGTCAAGAGTCACTTTTTAAGCCTAAAAGCAAAGCCTAAAAGCAAAGGCATCCACAGAGGTATCATTCCGGTTGAGTTTGGTGTAATCATAAACTGGCTATTGTAATCTGTTGTGTTGTAGATGTTTTGAGTTCAGTGTTAAAATGGAATATCAACAATCAACATTTATTAACGTTTCTCTAGATGAAGAATTCCACATAGAGATACATGCAGTAGAAGCAACAAGCATTTGAAGTTTTTTTTAAATAAACTCTTTTTAAGTTGGTAGATCTCATTGAGTTGAACATTTTAAAAGTAGATCATCATGCAAAAAAGTGTGGGCACCCCTGGTCTATTGGGTTGAGATCTGTTGACTGTGGCCATTTTAGTACAGTGAACTCATTGTCATGTTCAAGAAACCAATTTGAAATGATTCAAGCTTTGTGACATGGTGCATTATCCTGCTGGTCTTCTGCTGTTGTAGCCCATCCGCCTCAAGGTTGTGCGTGTTGTGGCTTCACAAATGCTTTGCTGCATACCTCGGTTGTAACAAGTGGTTATTTCAGTCAAAGTTGCCCTTCTATCAGCTTGAAGCAGTCGGCCCATTCTTTTCTGACTGCTAGCATCAACAAGGCATTTTCGCCCGCAGGACTGCCGCATACTGGATGTTTTTCCCATTTCACACCATTCTTTGTAAACCCTAGAAATGGTTGTGCATGAAAATCCCAGTAACTGAGCAGATTGTGAAATACTCAGACCGGCCCGTCTGGCACCAACAACCATGTCACGCTCAAAATTGCTTAAATCACCTTTCTTTCCCTTTCTGACATTCAGTTTGGAGTTCAGGAGAGTGTCTGGACCAGGACCACACCCCTAAAGCCATTGAAACTACTGCCATGTAATTGGTTGAGTAGATAATTGCATTAATGAGAAATTGACCGGGTGTTCCCGGTAATCCTTTAGGTGAGTGTATATTCAATTCTGTAGCATCTTTGCATCTTAGAAAAGCTCAATATAAATATAATGTAGTATTATTATTATTATCAGCTTTTGTCATATTATCACATGTCCTGAGATTTTACAGAACAGTCAGGACCTTGAATTAGGAAGAACACTTATTTTTTAATTCTGTATTCCTTGAACGTTTCACAAAAATTTTAAAGGCCTCAAAACCTTCCAGCTGTCAACTGGACCCTATTCAAACTAAACTACTAAAGGAGAAACTCCTTGTACCTGGCCTCCATATGCTAAAAATCAGTAGCGAACCGGGAGGTCTGGCACTGGGCCTTCAACTTTGCAAAGTCATAATGTTGGGGGTATTTTTTCAAGAAGTGAACAGCTGTAACATGTTGCACAACAAGCTCCGACACACAGTTCCAATGCGCACACACACACTTTTATCATCAGCACCACAAGGTAAAAATCTTAGTGAACAACAGAAGCGACACATTGTCAGCGTAAGCACATCAGAGTACTGAGACTGCACTTTTGAAGGTGATTAATGACCTACAAGTATCATCCAACCAAGTCTGTGCTTCTGTTCTTGTGTTTCTGAACCTTAGTGCTGCTTTTGATACCATTGACCACAACATTCTTCTAGACAGAAATATATATTGGGCTGTGTGTTTCCGACCACATCAGAGTACAGAGACAGTGCTATTAAAGATAATAAATGATATTCGCCTCAATACAGATACAGGCAAAATATTCAACGTGATCTCTCAGAAATCTGTGATACTACCATGGACACTTAACTTCAAACTCTGTGGCAGTTTCACGGAATGGCAGAAAAATCTGTGAAATAAACACGGATCCTTAACTTCTAAATCCATGGCAGTTTCACAGAAGCACATGATGATGTAGCAGAGTGTACATACCGTAGATTTTGCAGGTTGGTAGAATGGGGTTTGTGGGCAGGCGTAAAAACATGCGACTCACATACCTGAGTTTGCGAGTTCGAATCCATGCGGACACTTTGCATGTATGTTGTTTTCTATTCCAGCACGATGCAGACGTGTTGCAAATATGCTTTTTTATCCTTTCTTTAGGTTTAACTTGGTTCCAGCTGCAGCCATTTTAATCTTAAATTCTGAGCATTGACAAATTTTAATCCTACTCTTTTAGTATAAAAGCAAGTTATCAAATTTCTCAGCGCTAAGAATCACTCTTAATCTCCCAGCTATTTAAGACTGCTCGAAAGGTCTCTCAAGTGGTTAGGAGTTGCCAGGAGGGGCTTGTGATGGCACTGAGGAGACAGAAACGTGCGCAAGTCTTTTAGGAGAGGAAGAATGTTTTTTAATTGTTTGATGTTGCACAGTTAATTTACAGTGTTTTTTTAACCGAGCAAGTATCATCTTCATCAGTGACTGAGTGAGGGACGTCATTTCACCAGTGACTTTGCGCAGCAATGCATTTTCAAATAATTTGAAGGGGGTGATGATGCTTCGTTTGCAGCAATGCAATGCTAAAGATTTGGGCCATCACAACCATCAATAAGCCAAATTGTCATGGAAACAATGGCACTTACAGCTCCACACATTTTGGAGTGTCACACGTTTCATTGACTTCCTAACAACACCCCACATATTCCAACAGAAGCAAACACAATCCCTGCAAATAGCCGGCTTCCCAAGAGTAGTAGGCAAAATGGATGGCACTCATATAAAGATCATTGCTCCCAGTGTCAACGAAAATGTTTATATTGTAACGCTGTGGTATGTACTTTGGGGGAGGGGCTGCAAGGGGGAGAGTTACGTGTTGTTTTATGTGTTATGGTTACTGTTGACAGGGATTGGGGGAGATGTCTGGTCCTTTTTGGGTATTGGTGCAGAGGTAAGGGGGTGGAAGATGGGGGGTAAGAGGTTAGGGGAGACAGAGGAACAAGCTCTCTTGGGACCGGAACGTAAAAGAGGACAGAGCTGTGAAACGAGAGGCTAACTAAAATGTTATATTGTGTAGGGTTTAATAGTGGGTTTCACCAAACCTGTTTGTTATTTTACGGAGGACATCTAAACCCCGGGGTTAGCTGTTGTGCTGGAGCGCAAGGAAATATATCTGGGCTTATCTGAGCTAGCAACCGAAACATCTGTGTCCGTCTCCTCCTTTCTGGTGTCGTTCCATATATTGTCTGCACCGCTCACGCTACAATATGAACAGGAAGAGGTACAACAGCATCAACACACAAGGTGAGTTTGATGCAGACTACAACATGTTGGATGTGGTACCCAATGGCCTGGGTACCCATGACGCGCAGATATTGAATGAAAGGGCCTGAAGCCGCTGTTTGAAAGGTACTTTCTGCCACCGGAGTGTCATCTAATAGAAGATAAAGGATACCCTTTACGCTCGTGACTGCTCACCCCTTTCCATATGCCACTGCAGAAGCCCAAATGAACTACAACAGGTAGCCTATTTTTACACAACTGTTTCATAGTAATTAATAGAACACTGTATCCTAATATAGGAGATAAGTAAGGTTTCAATGTGGTATCCCTTCACAGGGCGTATCACACAAAGTGTGGTGGAGTGGGATTGGCCAGTGGAAGCGCAGATTCCACATTCTTCACTCAGAAATTTGACTTATTCAGCAAGCAGTGTTTCTTCTTCCCTCCAGTTTGGTTTTATTTAGGAATTTATGGTGGCTATGATAACAGCATTAACTCTAAGCTATATATAGGCAGGTCAGTTAACAGCACACTGGTTTGAAATATGTAATTGAGAAATAGTGGAAAATGTGTTGGAAACTTTTTGTGTATATCATAATGAATTTTTTTTGAAAATTCTTTATATTCAAATGTGTGTTGAATGGCAACTCCTCTTAGGAATGTCACCACTGAATGTGAATTTATCTGAGAATATTCTTAAACAAGTAATAATTATAATAATTGTAATTCATATAGCGCCTTTCCAGGGCTCAAGGACGCTTTACAATGAACCATCAACAATAATAACAATAACAATAGACCATGATAACAAACAAACAAAACTACAATAGGTAGATGGGAGTAAGCGAGACTACGTAGACAGGGAAGAATACAGCAGAATACAAACAGACACAACAAAATATAATACAACTTTAAGTACATCTATTCAGTGATTGGTCCTTGCCTATGTCGTCATCAAAAATCCCGTTTGCGGCACAGTAAAATGTTGTGAATCAGCTCTAAGACTGACACTTAAGATTACTCCTACGCTTCACTTGAGATGACCTGAGATGTTTGATAACTACATTTTAAGGGCAGATTTGAGCCAAGAATTGTCTTACTTTTAAGTCAGTTCTTAGCAGTGTTCTTATGAGTAATTCTGAGATGCTTGATTAATGCGGGCCCAGATGTGCTCCAACAGTAGTCATATTTAAATCGACACTCAAAACACATCTGTTTAACTATGCATTTACTGAATGAGCACTGTGCTAAGTCCGAACTGATTGCACTATATTTTATATGTACTATTTAAATTCTCTCTTTCTCTTGTTTTTATTTTTAACTGTACAATTTTAATTATTTGTCCTTTACTTGTTTTAACTTTATTTTTTAACTGTTTTATATTCTTATGTTTTCCTTTTCATGTAAAGCACCTTGAAATGCCATTGTGTATGAAATGTGCTATATAAATAACTTGCCTTGCCTACGTGGACATGTTCTGTCATGGTTCAGATCCTATCTATCGGAAAGATATCAGTTTGTATTTGTGGATGGACTGTCCTCCAAAAAATCTAAAGTATGCTTTGGTGTTCCTCGAGGTTCTGTTTTGGGACCGCTACTGTTCTCACTATGTTGCCTCTTGGTGATGTCATCTGGAAACACAATGTCAACATTCACTGCTATGCTGATGACACCCAGCTGTACATTTCAGTGAAAAAGGATGACGTTTCAAAATTGCACACCCTGGAAGCCTGTGTTTCAGATAATAAAGAATTGGATGACAGAAAATGATTTACTTCTGGCAATGAACCTACTGTAGATAGTTGTACAGTTCTATCAGAAAAAAATATATAAAAGATATATAAAAGACCTTGGTGTTACACTGCACCCAGATCTCTCTTGATGACCATGTAAAACATATCTGAAGAGCAGCATATTTCCATCGTCGGAACATTGCAAAAATTCTAAACTTTCTGTCAAGAAATGATGCAGAAGAGTTAATCAATGGATTTGTTACCTCAAAATCAGATTATTGTAATGCTGTCTTTTCTGGATACCCAGACAAAACCCTAAAACCTCAGTTAGTGCCTAACACAGCTGCCAGAAATCTGACTAGAAATGCAAAATTTGAACATATTACCCCAATTCTAGTATTTCTAAACTGGCTGCCCATTGAGGCTAGGGCTGATTTCACAGTTTTACTGTTAACCTCTACAAAGCACTACATATACTTTCCCATACTTAAGTGTATGCTGAAGACTCATCTCTTCAGTAAGTTCTATAATATAATGTAGTCAGGCCCAGAGGGCTAAATTCGTACAGCGGTACTTTTTGATGAACCACACATGCTGGCTTGCCTGATAGGCTCCCCTCTCTCTACTGGGATACCCTCGCTCCAACGCCACTCCGGGGCAGAGTCACTGGCCTGCTCATGTTGCCCCATGATACCCCACACTTGTGGGATGAGATTACACTGTGTGGGTACACCCACTCTAATGTTTCTGATGTCATGTTGATCCTAGGAGGACCCAAACCCTTGGATCATGCTTCAGGAACATGTGGCCTGATGAGTCCTTCCCGTCTCTGTTCTGTGCCCACCCTGCTGTGCTGGTGCTCATTTACTGTTGTTGGTGATCATGTTTCTGCCTGGTGACTCCAGCTGTACATCTCTAGAGCGCGTCTGTTGTCTTTGCCCAAGACCACCAAATTGTGTTGATGCTACACTACGATTGTGGTCACAACCCACCCATTCCCATCTACATGTATGGACCCTAGTTGAACATTGATAAACAATGTGAACTTAAGACAATGGGCTGTGTACCTTCAGATCCCCCACCCGGCACAGAAATGGACTGGCCTCTCTCTAGGTTTCTTCCTAGGTTCCATCTACTAGGGAGTTTTTCCAAGCCACTGTGCATCACTTGTGGTTGCTTGCTCTTGGGGGTCTTAGGCCAGGTATCTGTCAAAGCAGTGTCCAAAATAAACTTTTTTTGCTCACCTGCCAAGGGGACTGATAGATGTAAAAGTCCACCAGCCAAGCATATTTTTTACCAACCAAATTAATATATTGACCTTTTGTGTCAAATATACTTTCACTTCAGTACATTTCATTCAGATATGGTTTTAGTTATGTTGAACACAAACTTAAAGAAGAGGCCAGAACAAAATTATTTTGCCATATGGTATATCGTGCTGATAGGAGCACTAGATATAGTCTCTGGCTTGCAAACAGTGTTGAAAAAATGTATAGTAGTTTACCTAGTAACTAACTTATTAAACTGCCTTCCATTTATTACAGTTTTTTCCGATTGCTAAAACACAAAAAGTGAATGCTCAGACCAAAGCGTCGAAACCGTAACGTTTGCATGCATTTGGTAAACTCAGGCACCAAATGAATAAACACAATGTCGGCTTGGCACCGTAAACAATTCTGTAACACACGGTGCAAAACACTACACACATCGTGCATGTGTTACACACTTTGGCCAATGATGAAACACTCTGCAGTCAGCACGTCCATTCAATAGTTAAAACACACATGACATTAGCAACACTCCCGCACACATCGTAAAACCCGTAACTGAACACCAATCAGGTACTATATAATTCAGGTATGAGCACCTGTCGTGAGACAATCGTGAATGTGGAGGCTGAAGGAGAGAGGAGAACGAGGAAGAGACGGGGAGGGAAGAGGGAGAGGAGATAGAGGAAGAGACTCTGGTAAAAACCAGACATCGGGACTGAAACATAATCTGCCAAAGGGCCATCGAGAATATCGCCAGGCAGTGCGGGGGCAACATCACCATGTGTGCAGCCCTTAGTGGTCAGGGGGTCCTCCATCACCATGCCACCCTGGGTCCCTACAACACTGCACACATACTGACATTTCTGCATGCACTACATGCCGTGGTCACATAGGACCAACCAGGGCAGCCCATGTTCGTTGTCATCTGTGATAATGTCAGTTTCCACTGCCCCCTTATTTCCCGGTCCTCACCTGATAGGGGAATTATTTTCGGCATTGCGGTGGAAGGTCTATGACCGCCTACACATTCACTTGTGCCACTCTTGCGAGCAATGGAGGAGGCATGCGGAGGCATCAAGGTGGGCTCGATCCACGGGTGGATACGCCACGGCCGCCGATATTTTCCCGTTGCCTGGCAAGGGAGAACATCGCCTGGGATGACCCCAATCGACGAAGTGATCACTGACTTGTAATGGGAGTTGTTTTACTACCAGTACAATGTATCACTGAGA
>JACXGM010008160.1:0-22770 GCA_016801145.1 Umbra pygmaea
TCAGGGCAACAGGTAGAACCTTCTGTATAACCTGGAGAAGGTGTTTCCCATACAATGGGTCTTCCTGATCCATTTGCCGGAACTGGACGGTCCCCAGTTTACACTCCAGCATTCTCCTGTTCCACGTCTCTTCCTCTGAACATGGGTCTTCCTTTGATTTGGTGTAGAAGAAATCCCTCTGGGAACTGGGACTGGAAGCCATCTTAGAACTGGAGCTGGTAGCCATCTTCTTGGACCATGAACTGGGTGCCCTTTTTGGAGCTTCAAAAGGGCAGGTGTCTCAAAGACACGACGGGGAAGAATGTAGTCCCCATCTATAGCCTCCCTGACTAAAAAGTCCTCATAGGAGGCTTCGTAGAGGTCCCATAGGGGATCCTCCTGGGCCCAGCCACTGGAAAATGGCTCACTCCCAGCCATTATATTAAGGGCGAGGTATTATGTAATGTTACACTCCCAGGCAAGGGAATAAACAGCACTTAGGTAAAATTTAAGGCAATTTATTATTAACTAAAGGCAAAAGCACATAAGGATATCCAAGGCAGAAAAACACAAACAAAGCAGAAGGTCGAACCGGAATATCAATATGAAATGGAATGCTCAGAATAATGAAGATTATACTCACAAAATACCTCGCGAAGAGGGAATGGTGTGTGTGTGCTTTATATGTGGACTGGGTAAGTGCAGGTGTACAGAATTAGGCTGATTGAGTCCGGGCTATGGGAATTGTAGTTCTAAACATGCATGGCTAAGAAAGCTGTAGTCCACAGGAAGTATAACTGGGGAATGGGAATTGTAGTTCTAAACACAAAAGAACATGGAAGTGGCAGTTTCCAGGGAAGGGGACCTGGGAAACGTTACACTCTGTAGTGTTTTTGTTATTGGTTTATTGTATTCATTAATAATTGGTCATCATTATAATTGTGGAGGTGAATTATTATTTATTATTATTAACAACAGAAAATGCCCGCATTGTGAGGCTGACCCCCACCTCTGTGTTGTGTCTTCTGTTGGGTACACCCACACTACCAATCCAGACCGTGCAGCCAGTGTGCAGGTACGGGCCATAGGGTTGTCACAATTATGATTTTGCTGATGATTATTTGTCACACAAATAATTGCAATTAAAGATGTAACTGTCTTTTTTCATTTTAGGCCAATATCCTTATCTACTTGCACAACCAATCCTCTTCCTCGCATGCTAAGGCATTTTGTATTGAACATTTATGGCAAGGCTGTATAAAAAAAATTATGTTAACATGTGCCATCAGGTTTGCTCATGCTTATATTTAGTCATTAAAATAACTTATATTGAGACAGCCACTATAGCCACAGTAGTGTATACAGTATATACAGTTGTGGTCAAAAGTATATTGTGTATACACAGATACTAATTTTCACCAAGTCTGCTGCCTAATTGTTGATGATGGCAATTTGGATATACTCCAGAATGTCATGAAGAGTGATCAGGTGAATTGCAATGAATTGCAAAGTCTCTCTTTGCCATGAAAATGAACTTAATCCCCCCGCCAAAAGATATTCACAGCATTTCAGCCCTGCCACAAAAAGATTATCGGCCATCATGTCAGTGATTGTCTCATTAACACAGGTGAGAGTGTTGATGACGACAAGGCTGGAGATCACTCTTTCATGTGGATCAAGTTAGAATAACAGACTGGAAGCATTGAAAGGAGGGTGGTGGTTGAAATCATTGTTCTTCCTCTGTCAACCATGGTTACCTGCAAGGAAAAGTGTTGTCATCATTGCTTTGCACAAAAAGGGCTTCACAGGCTACAATATTGCTGCTAGTAAGATTGCATCTAAATCAACTATTTATCAGATCATCAAGAACTTCAAGGAGAGAGGTTCAATTGTTGTAAAGAAGATGTCAGGGCACCCAAGAAAGTCCAGTAAGCGCCAGGACCATCTCTTAAAGTTGATTCAGCTCAGGGATTGGGGCACCACCATTGCAGAGCTTGCTCAGGAATGGCAGCAGGCAGGTGTAAGTGCATCTTCACGCACAGTGAGGCGAAGACTTTTGGAGGAAGGCCTGGTGTCAAGAAGGGCAGCAAAGAAGACAATTATCTCCAGGAATAACATCAGGGACAGACTGAATATCACTAAAAAAGGATTGGATTGCTGAGGACTGGGGTAATTTTCTATGATGAATCCACATTCCAATTGTTTGGGCCATCTGGAAAATGCCTTGTCCGGAGAAGACAAGGTGAGCGCTACCATTAGTCCTGTGTCATGCCAACAGAAAAGCATCCTGAGATCATTCATGAGTGGGGTTGCTTCTCAGCCAAGGGAGTGGCCTCACTCACACATTTGCCTAAGCACACAGCCATAAATAAAGAATGGCACAAACACATCCTCCAAGAACAACTTCTCCTAACCATCCAAGAACAGTTTGATGACGACTAGTGCTTTTTCCAGCATGATGGAGCACCTTGCCATAAGGCAAAAATTATAACTAAGTGGCTCGGGGAAACAAAACATTGACATTGTGGGTCCATGGGCAGGAAACTCCCCAGATCGTAATCCCATTGAGGATTGTGGGAAGTCCTCAAGAGGCGGGTGGACTAGCAAAACCCAACATATTCTGAAAAACATTGTGCATGCAGGAATGGCCTGCCATCAGTCAGAATGTGGCTCAGAAGTTAATTGACAGCATGCCAGGTTGGATTGCAGAGGTCTTGAAAAAGAAGGGTCAACACTGCACATATTGACTCTTTGCATAAACTTTATTTAAAAATTGCAATTATACTTCAGTATATCATAGTAACTACTGACAAAAAGATGGATCTAAGAACATTGAAACAGCTAACTTTGTGGAGACCAATACTTGTAATACTCTCTGTGTTCTTTTCACCATAACTATATATTTTTGCCTTTCTTCCTAAATAAAAGTCCTCCAGTAATGAAAATCAAAAGAATAACCATTGGAAACATGATTCTTTCTGAAAATAACACTAAATGATGTAAGAACATTGGTAAATCATTATTTACCATATTAAACAACATTGTAATATGTTAAACATTGTTATATTTTTAAATATGAAAATATTATTTTTTCGATTTATTTACTTGAATGGATTTATTTAAGGCAAATTTTGGCGCAGCTAGATAACCTGGTTTCTGGATTTTCGTTCTTTCAGCAACACTATTTTATGATAGTAACACGAACGCGAATTTCTCTTTCCAAAATAATAGTGCTCATTATAATGTATTGAATAATCATTGTAAATTCAATGGAAAGCTAGCGAATTGTATTCTAATCTAATTTTATTGTGTGTTTAAGAAACTATTAAAATAGTTGGATAGGAAAACATGTTTAATATGTTTTAATAACAATTGTAAAAGATGCTGTACACTACATTTTATTAAATATATTGTCCCATAACAGCAAAACTATTGCTTGTGCCGAAAGTAACACATGTTATGTGTAAATGTTCACTAGGATGTTTTTAATCCAAATATAGTGTCAAATCCTCAGGCACTTAAGGCAGTATAGCCAGCAACACCAAAACAGGGACCCACGTCACACTCCCATTCAACTCACTCTAAGCCATAATTGCATATGCATATGGCTCTATAAAAACTAAACTATGCCTGCCTCAAGTGCCTGAGGATTTGACACTATATTTGGATTAAACTCATCCTAGTGAACATTTATCTATAGCTTTTGTTTTGGCACAAGCTATAGTTTTGCTGTTATAGAGCAATCTGCATAGGCAAGTATGACATGTATAATATACACATAACCATTGTTTTTAAAACCTTTTTTATATATTTTATTTTTTCACAATGCAATCTTTCTACATGTTTAAAATATCATAAAACCGGCCTTTGTTTAGAGTTCACTAACCTAATTAAAGTGTTATGCACTTTGATATGCATTGACCTTTGGGCATTTATTTTGAAGGTTTTCTCATTATACCGAACATATGACGTCATCTGAAGTGTCGCTAGCGTAAGATAGTGTCGCTGAAAAAAAAACAGAGGCTAGCGTGGATTCACGGATCGTGAAACCTGTCTGTTTTCAAGTTGTCCTTTTCAGTACTGAGCAGTTCAATTAAATGTTGCAGAACGTAAAAACCTACAGTACTGAACGCATCTCCGAATGCAGCAATCGTTCCAACTGTCAAGTTCGAATTGAAAGGTAGCTAATTAATGTTTCGTCAACAACTTCATCCAATTTATAGTGAGATACATTCGATTTCAAACTAAATACAATGATGTTAGCAATGTAGTTGTTTCGCTGCAGTACTTATTTCGTTTAAATTATTTCCATGTTAATTGGCTAGCTAACGTTAGCTAGCTAACAAACGGTGTAGCAGTAGATACAGTATAACAGCTAGCGAGATTACTTGGCACGTCAGGTATAATTAGCTTGCAGGCAGGTGCAAGGTCCAACATGTTCCCCGGGGAACGGGATCCTCTTCCAACCGGTGGAAGCGGTCTGCTCCGCGGTAATCGCACGAGATCATACGGTAGTCTTGTACATGTACAATCTCCCCACTCTCCGGTACGACAACGACGTATTGAACACCAAGTTCAACGAGGAGAAACGTTGCAAGGACTAGCATTGAAATATGGAGTGACTGTAAGTACAGTAGATAATTCTATTTATACAAAACGTTTGGCTTTTATAAACTTGAAATGTTATCCCATCAAGGGTGACTGATTATCTTTGTTCTCACCTACCTTAATAAGTACACGTATCTGCTTTTTTTATTAACAGATGGAACATATCAAAAGAGAAAATAGACTGTACACACATGACTCAATATTCTTGAAGCAGTCTCTGTTTATCCCTGTGCTGTCAGACCACTACCCTGACGAAAGTAATGGTGTAGATCAGACTAAGGACTCTGGCCAGGTAAAGGAGATTCCTAAGAAAGGCTCTACTAGAAACGGGATGCCATGGAACAAGTCTGAAAGGACACAGGAAAAAGACACAGCAGAACTTTCTCCAACAGATTTCTTAAAAAATATGGATTTTATGATCAGCCAGTCTAAACAATCCGCTGTAAAAGGATGTCAAGAAGGAGAAAAAAGGTCAGTTAATCTATAACTACATATTACAGTCTAACTGTAGACTTAAAGGTGCTATTTGTAGAATGACCAGTTGTACAACTTTCTTGATATTGAAAAAACCAAAACAAGCTATTTTGATCAAACAATGACTTCCTACATTATTTTCATCCATGTTTGAGATGTGTTTAGATAGCCTATTACTAACAGACAACATGCATTCTAGATATTATTGTATTGAAAGAAACATCATGTTTTAAAGAGAAGCTCACCAAAAATTAGTTTTAAAACTATTAACTGGGTTCTAAGTAAATCAACAAAAACTGCTGTACTCCTTGCTACAAGAACTAATACTAATGTTATCTTCAGACCTCTCTAAAGTGTGAGTAGCCTAATGGAGAAGTCACTGGGCTTAGAAGCAAGAGGTTTTGTGATCGAGTTACGGCAAGATATTTTTTTTATATAAAAAAGTTAACCAATTTAATGTCAGACTCAAAAATATTTAGTTAGTGTTACACACTTGGATGTTAAATATCATTTTCCAGGCGTGCTTAGTTTTATACGTTTATTCTTCACTTCTTGTAACCACAGAACACAAACCTGTAATCACAGAACACAAACCTATCAGCCTCATTCATGACTGCTCTACCTCAGAATTTACTACAGCGTTTTCTGAATCTTATTCCAACCAATATATAAATACAAATTAGCACATTATAACGGTCTAACACAGTATACATTCACACAGCTTACACACACAAGGAAACCGGCAACTACAAAGAATTACACTACGTTGCTTAGCAACGGCAACTAACAAGCATTATAGTTCATTGTTTAGCTATCTTGAGCCGAGTGCCCTTTTCAAAGATGTACTAAATAACTTTTCTGTCACATAAACTCACATTACATTACCGATATCCACTATCAAATGTATGTTTGTTTCACATCTGCATTAGCACACTATCATTTTAGCAACTACTATGCTCACCTGTAATAACAGAACACAAACCTATCAGCCTCATTCATGACTGCTCTACCTCAGACTTTACTACAGCGTTTACTGAATTGAGCAGGACCCCTCATAGCTGCCCATAGTGCCTGTGCCTTTGTACTCCCCATACCTCATGCATACTGAACTGTCCCAGTGTTATTGAATATTGTGCTAGTACTGAAGAAATATTACAACACATTAATATAATCAAGCAAACTAATAAAAGTGAAAGGGGGGGTGTCCATTTATATGCCTATATTACTGTAAGTCCCAGATTAGGTTAAAGAAACGTGCTACCGTTTTTTTTAAATAGTCTCCCCTAGATGTAGATAGGTGGACAAATGTATTTTTGTCTTAGTGTATGCATTAGCTTAGCATAGTGAAAGGGATCCTATGTTGCCGATTACCATGTTGTGAGTAAATGTGACCCAACAACATCAGAAACAAAACCTAATTACTTCTTGTGGCCTGCATGTTCACAACAAGTACAAATAGCAATGCAGATTAATACTAGGCAATTTCCTAGGCAGATATTGACTTGGGACTATATTGGGCTGAAGCACAGCCGAAGGACTTGGGTGCAGAGATCACGCTAATAGGGATGCTCATTTCGGGTAATTTTCCCGACTGAGAACAGCAACTCCTTATCCGATTATTAACTGTTAACTGATAAGATTCAATTGGGTTTAAATAAAAAATAAATTGACGAGTGTCTGTAATCGTTAAATATACAAACAATTTATTTCACGGATTTGTTTTAATGTCTAAACAGCATAGCTACAGTACAGATCATCAACAGCTGCCGGGTGCACCAGCTTTGCGTATAAGTTGTTGCAACAGGCTAAATTTGAGTCACTTATTTATTGATTACCCAATGCCATCAATAAGTCTGGAGTCAAACTTACTACAACTTGTAGAATATCTATTTGTTCTGAGGTGCTGTATATGTTTTGTCCACTAGATGTCGACATTAGTCACTCTCAGCATGTGCCTGCTTGAATATGTACCCTACTGAAAAACCATACACTAACTTGTTGAATATGTACCCTACTGAAAAACTCCTTACATATATCCAATAATAATAATAAACATCTGATGTCGTTGGTCCATCTTGTGTCTGATGGCTCAATCTTGCAATACTCTCACAAATCTCTCAGCTACGGTCTCACGCATTCGAAATGTTCATTTTTTATGCCTCGTTTTATACCCGATACCTCAGTGTTTTTGACAAGTGCGACACGTATAGTTCAATGTCACATGACAAAGTGTTTCGAAGACACTTTGTCATGTGACCAGCAGTGTTTTTGAAACACGTCTCGATACGTTGTTCCGATGCAGTGATGCGTCGAAAACATCGAGACAGTTTCGACACTTGAGTGTTGAGCGCACATCACTACCAAATACTTAGACCGAATCTCCATCTTGGAAAAAAGGAGGGGCAGAGTCACCTCCAATGATGAAGTCCACCAGTCCCTCTACTCCCTCAAGTTCCCCCAGAGGAAGCTCGTCACTTGCTTTCAATGTGAGTTCTGCCATAGCAGGAGTGATATATCCCCATAGATGATTCCCAGTATCGAACACTGCTCCCTGGTGGGTAGTAATGTTATTATTCTCCCAAGGCCTCTTATAGTCCCTTGCCAAAGGTGAAGGGTAGCGTACCTTAGATGGTGGACCGGCAGCTGAGGTTTGCTTTGAGTCATCTCGTGGCAACGCAACAAAGTTCACTCAGGTGGAAAGTCCACACTAAACGATACGTTGAAACTAGTTAGTTTCATACTAAAGTTGTGTCGATGTTTGGTTTCACCAAACTACACTGGCGTAAAGTCCACACCAACCAAAATATTGTTGCAGAAAATTTGTCGCAGACGTTTTCACTTTCTGTTGTCAATCAAAGGAAAGTAGCCTTGATGCAGTGCTTACCGAGTTGTCAAATTATAGAATGAAAATAGTCGGTGACATTCTGGAACAAGGTTGTTGCTTACAGGAGGCCTACTGCAAATAAGGGCTATTTTTCATTAACACAAAACAAAATGTTGATAACGCTTGCTATGCATTATGTTACTAACTATACAATATCTGCCGAGCACACCCATTCCATTGAAATGACCATTACGGTCCTCTATGAAAATAAATTGCGTTTTGTCTATCACTGTGTGTGTTGTTTTTAAGGTAACATTATTTTGTCGGCTATAATGCATCAGGAGCATGATGAATTATATCCGATAAAATAATATATGCTTCCCAATACGATAGCGTTATACGTTTCTGTACATTAAAAAATTAAAGTGCAAGTTAATATCGCAGTCATCATAAATGGCCAAGGGTTGTCATTTTAAATGAAGGGGTAAAATATTATGTGTTGCAGACACAAAACAGGCAGCCGGTATATTTCGCTCCTCATTACCTATATCTCCCCACCTTTCAAAACGAAACACCAGGCTCTGGTTGCGCGTGTCAACGCGCCACGTGATTTAACAATTATAGGCTATATATACGTAAAAAATTAAAAAAACTTCGAGCCCTTTAAACTGATAGTATTAATCGGTCAAATGTTTTACTTTCAGTTAAACGGTCAAGATGACCATCCCTACACGCTAACCCTAACCCAAGTAACAGGGCTTCGCTGTGCTTCACCCCAATATAGTCCCAAGTCAATATGTGTGTCGACCTAGGGAAACCGTTCATGTGGTGAAAATTTGACTTTCTGGGCTGAATACATCTTTAGAAACTACAAACTCTCCTGAATACTAATCTGTTTTAATCACTCAGATATCGTTATCACAACTGAAATTACATCATTTTAAAGTTGATGTGAGTAAAAAAGTGATAAGGGAGAACTGCATTCAAAGATTCCAATCCATTTCATTCTAACCCTATCGTGATGCATGAGGGAATCACCGACACTCAGCTTGACTGTTTCAAACAGATTATCTATCTATGAATTACTTTTTAAACATTACCTGCAGATATTGGTTGCAATTGATTAAAACTACTAGAGAATTGATTGATTATAAAAATGTTGCATTAGTCACGTTTAACAGCATTTACACTTTTTTTAGTCTGATGGAAATCGTGGAATGACCAATAGGGAATTTTTTTTTATTACAACATGGAGGCACACTACATTCATTTTTGTCATTGATCTCCTACATTATATTTTACCCCAGTGTACACAAAAGGAGTTTATAACACTAGTAGCACAACAGAAGTTTGCCCATTTATGACACCTATGGCCTATTATTAATGAAACGGCGAGCTAGTCTAGTGTTTATTACCGTATTTCCTCAAATAAAAACCAGGGCCTTTACCTCTACTGCATAAGGTAACCAGTTATTATTTGAAGCAGGCTTTTCTTAGAGGCTGGCCTTTATTTCTAATTCCCCCTGTTTGATAAGTATAATTGGCTATATTTTAGTGTCAATCCTTGTTCCAGTTTAGCCTTTTATTTCTGCATTACGTTGTTAACTCAATCTCAACACTTCTTGTAACCATTACAATAAATTAGTTGAAAAAAGTTGAAGATTCAGTCGCTTGCACTGAATGGTAGCTGTGTTATTTCCAATGTAGTTACTGCCATCTACCTGTACATTAATACAAACACCAGGCGTTAATACCTGTACGTTAATACAAAAAACATACAGCCGCATTGACTAAAATACCGGTAGGACGATAATACTTAGCAACACTCATTCCTGCTCCTGCGAGCCACCATTCTGTAAATGTTCCGTCCAATTCCAGTTGCGACTACCCTAAATTTTGCGTTTCATCCTGGTAAGGAGTAGCGTCACTTGCTAAATAAGGTTTGGAACAAAAACCTATGGAATGGCGGCTCGCAGGAGCAGCGAGTGTCGCTGCTTTAGATAAGTACCATAATCCGAAAATAACATGAATCTATAAAAATTAAAGTGGTAGAAATCTACATTATAGGAAAGGCAACTAGGAGATTATCCAGGAAGGCCAGAGGCACAGGAAAGATCAGACAGAGGTCATAGGTCATTTCCAGAAAACGCTGGCGGGAGTGCGACTGTTGGTGTGGAGTGAGTGCGTAGGGAAAGTGTTGGCTTGTGGACAACTTGTGGGGATGTACTGCCGCCGAGATTGAGCAGGAGAGGGCGGAAATCTTTGCCCTGGATTTGCTGCGTGGGAGAGGGGTGTGAGGCGAGGGCTGGATGGCTGACGGGGTGGTGGCGGGTTGCGACGCCCGTGTGGTGAGTGAGGTCGACATGGAGGGGAGTTCGGATGGGAGTGTGGGGTTTGCTGGTGAGGGGGTAGGGTTTGAGGACTCACGGTATGTTCGGCGGAAGAAAAAGAGGGCACGGAAGAAAGAAGGTGGTGAGAGTAGTTCGGGAGAGGGTGTAGGGCTGGCACTTGGTGGTGGGGAGCAGGGGTATAAGGTGGTTGTGGTGTTAGCGGCCCCGACTGGTAAGATGTTCCACCCGGTGTCCCTCACGGTGGCGATTAGGGATCAGGTTGGTAGAGTTGTGGATGCTAGGTGTTTGAGTGGTGGTAGGGTGCCTGGGTCAGTGAAGGAGGAGATGGGAATGGTAGGGTGTATTAGAGAGGAGGTGGTATGCTGTAGGACAAGGTATGGTCACACAGGTTTAAATGCCACATTAAGAAATAGTGGCAAAACATGATATGGGTTTGTGTGATGGGTGTCTAGTGTTGGAAACAGTGGAGCATGTACTGTTGTTCTATGAGAGGTATGATGTTGATAGGGAGATATTTTATAATAAGGTTATGGAGGCTAAATGGGGATGGGACCTGGGTGGGGTGCCTGGGGTGGAAGGAGGTCTTGCTAAAGACATTATTTATTTTTCTTAGTTACACAGGGCTTTATAGGAGGATATAGCAGGGAGGCTGGCCTCACACTCCAGTGCAGTAGGTGGCAATATATGCACCTTAAGTTGGATGCAATCTGTCATTATATTGAAAGAAGAAGAAGCAGGTTTGTGCCAGAATTACAAGCAAAAAATCAGGAATCGCAAACGAGAGAGCTGGCAGCGTAACCACAAAGCTGATATTGAAAGCAAAAGTCTGATCATTGAGAAAGCAGCAGAAGGACTGTTATCAAATTATCAAAATACAAATGATCAAACAAGTAAAAGACCAGCGGTTTGTCTAGGTTAGCAGACTCGATGCTGCTCTCTCAGAATCAGAATGTGTGCCCCCTGGTGGCGCTTCTTTGAAAATATACAATTCTACTCAATGCTAGAATATGGAAAACAACCCGTTGTTTGTTTTTTAGATCTTGATTGTTTCGATTACATTCTTAACAATCAATTAATTGATAGCCAATTAATCAATAGCATCCCTAGTCCTGACCACTGCAGATCGGGAACACCCCACAAGAGCTGCAGTTTTGGAGATGCTCTGAACTAAGCAATTAGTGTTTTTGCATCGCCAGCTGTAAGTCTTGCACATTGATCTGCATGAATAACCGCAAAACCTCTGGCCATTGACGATTCCAAGTCACAGTTCAGCTCACGTAGCAGAGTTTGTGGTTTGACTAATCAAGTCTGTTTCCGAAGATTGTGGCTGCCTTGTAGACACAAACGGTAATGTCTTTTAAACTATATTTTTAATAAACTCTCTGTACACTTACAAAGTTATCAATGCTTTGGTTAGCATGCAGGGACTTTCATTATCCTACCGTGGAAGTGTGGTGCTATTTTGAGGCTTGTTAGTGGTATATAATAGCGATTTATTTTTACCTTATCCATGCCCACACAACTAGCGTTATAAGGTAATTATCAGTTCACACTAAAACTGGGCACATTCGATTAGCATGAAAACATCCCAGAGAATGGTAGACTTGGTACCAATGGGTTATTAACCCCTAGGTTCATTTTGCGCCGGAGTTGTCCTTTAAATTTTGGGTACTAAATTATTTGCTTTGCTTCCACCACAATACTTTTTTTTTGTTTGACACATTAAAAATTGCATCGACTATATCAGACTCCAACACTTTGTGAAATTGCCAGACTGCCAACATGCTGAGAGCTAGCTACTGATTCACCAAGAATATCTCCTCATGGCTCACATTATTTTATGTAAAAAAATATCGGCCATTAGAAAGGAAATTCGAACTAACACCATCTCATATTTGGGTTGAAAATCGTCCAATTCCTGTATCATGCCGATCAATCGGTGCATCCTTAAGAGATTTTATGTGAGGTCGGCAACATGCTATTTCTGCAGATGTATTTCATCATATTTAAATGTAAAGTTGGTAAAATTATGTTGGTTCTACTTCAAAATCTGTTCAACGTATATACATTAATACAGTCTAGTAGAAAAAGTAGTATGTCATGGGATTATGTCATAACACCAGTGCTTAATTTGTAAATTTGACGGTCCCGGAACACATAGGCCCACGAGAGGGAGAAGGATCCGGCAAGGTCAGAGGTAACGGAACAAATAGAAAAAAAGAGGGAAACGATGCAGAAGCTCAATCACACCCTTTACCATTACAGCCACACTGTGTTAGTCCATCATCGTATGATGGTGTACCCATCTACAAACATCCCACTCCGTAGCACAACATAGGGGTCTATATTGTAAGAAAAAAATATCTATACTCATCGGTACAAAGCTCAAACAAAGAAATCAACAGTCAATGTATGTTTGTTTTTTGTACTTGAATTGATGCAATTCCTTGAGGATTCTACATTTAGAAAATCTATTTAATGCACTTATGCCGTCATTAGCTACATAAAAATATTAAGGGGTATAATGATTTTTACAATTTAATTTCTTACTTTCCCATTTCAACAGGAATTGTGGCAATCACAGGTCCGTCTTTGATAACATCATTTATAGCTTTTTAAAGCGCGTTTATGAAACAGGATTGCCTTTTCACCAGGAAAATTCTACACCACTATTCGCTGCCTTAAAATCGTCACCAGCCATTTACCCGCAAAATAAACTAGACCCATTAACAAAACTCAACCATGGGAACACAACACTGTATATATACAGTTGCGTTTCTATTTGTAAAAAATTGGTGAGGCACGGTTCATTTCCAAAGACAGCATACCAGTAATACTAATATACTCTCTCTTGCTACTGATATGTTTTTAACACGTCAACAAACAGCATGGCTCCACAAAACACGTTTAAATACAGAGTGGATTGCTTACATTAGTAATGTACAGTAACGTGTGTAAACGCACTCTCCTCTCTCTCACACATGTAACATCACCACTGTCACAAATCTAAATTAAGAATGCAATATGTAAACCCACACAACTTTGCTCATAAATATTGGGCCTATGTTACAAGTCCAAGAATTACGCAGAGCTCACTCGGGATTAACGCATTTAATTTCTGTTGGAAAATGAAATAGAATTGTTTAAAAGCGCTATATAGCTACATATAGGCCACATTCACTCGCGTACTGCCTGCTTCTCCTCTACTGCCATTAGCTACCATTTCTCTAGTCTATAATTTTGTTTTATAATTCTACTCCATTACCAATCAACGAATAGTAATTAACTTTTCAATGTGATTGACAAGCTACTATAATAACATTCTACAACATTCTATAACACCCATTAGGCTACATCTCTAAACTTCTATGAAATTAACTTACATTAACTATAATCTATTTTAACAGAATTTCATATCAAGAGCATCAAATAAAACATATATAATAACCATTCATTCATGACTTGCGAATAATAAAGAACCTTTCAATGCGATTGACAAGTGACTAACATTCTATAACCCCCATTACGTCTCTAAACGTCTATGAAATTCACTTACATTAACTAACATCTATTTTAACAGAATTCCATATCAAGAGCATCAATTAAAACATAGCCATTCATTCATGACTTTACCATACACAGCCTATAATAATACCGGACTGCCCTATAGGTTAACTAGCATATATATTCAGATTATCGCCCTCCCAACTTCCCACAGAAAATGGTCAAACCAATTTTCCCTCACGATCAAATTCACTGTTATGCCTATTAATTATAAATTAAGGTTCTACCCAAGAGCAACACTTATAGCTATTATCAAGGTTTTGTCAATGGTTGATTTACCTGTTTGAAACTGAAATTTAATTGTTCATAAGCGCTCTAGATGCGGTAATAGGCCACACACTTGCTTACTGCCGGCTTCTCTACTGCGGTTAGCTACCGTTTTCCTAGTAATGCATAGAGCGCGCTCTGCTGACAAATGTTGTGCCTCGAAGGAATTTAATAAAACATATCACAGGCAAACTTCAAAGCAAAAAATCCCGGTAAATGACAAATAAATAATATTGTGTTTTTTGAGACATTACATCCAGTGAATAAAAAAAATAATGAACGGGGCTAAAATAAAAGAAGAGTTATCTTTCCACCTTTTCAAACACCCAGTGCTACACATACAGGCCATACGGGAATGAGCTCAACGACACTGAAGGCCACAACGAACCACAGACAACTTTTTAGTGTTACAGATCTAGCTATTACAACAACATTATGACAACAACCTAAATAGATAAGCATGGACAAACTGACACTCGTCACCATCAATCCAGCACAACATCTTGGCCAATGCACAGACCAGCACCACAAAGGCAGGATGATAAAATATGGTTTTAGTCCGTCCGTTCTTCATCTGGGCAAACTTTTCGATGGCTTTGGTAATGAAGTCAAGGAGCTGCTGAATATGCTTTCTTTACAGAATGGCCAATGGGCTTAGTCACGGCTGTCAGATCATTGCGAGAGAATGACCCTGACCATGCATCATCTTCACTAAATAACAGACATAGTAAACAGAAGAGTAACCTACATTCTTTTGTATGCTAACCGTTCAAAAACCACTCCACGTTAAACCAGCAGTTAATCACGTGGCTGGTGGCACCAAAGCACTTTTATTCCACTTTGTCCTCCAAATTAAGGGTTTCAAATACTTGTTTCTTTAATTAAATGCATATTTAATGGACTTCCTTTATCCTTAATTTCTTAACTTTTATTTCTTCATTAGAGACAATTTTTGTGTTTGCTTTTTCATACTGAAATAGTGCTTCTGCAGGAAGTTCACACTTCACAGACATGGCAACACTGGTTTCAGCTAAGAATCGGCACATTTACCGTACATGACAGCAATTTATCAGTACGCAACATATTATTGAGGAAGAATAGGTGACTTGATAGAACTCTTATCCCTTTATTACAGAATGTTTACGGTAACAACAGCAAAAAGTGATGGAATTAGACAAATCATGCCTGAGAGTTAGCAGATCTGGCCAAAATAAGTCCCGGAACAAAAATCACAAATTCTGGAAGGTCCCGGATCCTGTTCCGGCAGGATCTGCCTCAAATTAAGCACTGCATAACACCAATGGCATGTTAGTAGGTCCTCTTTGCATTGTTGAACGAGGTTCTGAATATTTTCATTGTTGACATTTTTCCCATACAGATTGGCCGCTCTAGAAGCTGCTTGTGCCATCAAGACAACAGACTGTCGACTTACAAGGTCACACAGTGCATCAAAAACTTCCTCTCCCAGAATGCAACATCAGACCATACTTGGGGGTGTGCCCTTGACCATCACCAAATGCACTAAGAAACTGAGAGAACAAGAGGATGAGATCTTTGAGTTATGATGTCATTGTCTCTTTCAGGCAGATCATGGGACACGTACTAATACAAATGTCAAAGGATTGACCTTCAAGCTATCTTGATGAGTCAAAAGCTTTTCAATGGTCTTGATTCTTGAAACTTGGTCATTAGCACTGTTGAAATAATTGTTTTCCTGGATATATGAGAGGACTTGCAATGCACTAAGTAACTAACAGTTTCTTAAAAGATGTAGTTTACGATTTTGGTAAGGTTCCCATGTACAGAAGAGCACTGTCTACATAAAAAACATACTCAGAATTTGGTACTTTGTGAGTTATATTTGTATATTAGTGTGCAATCATGTATTTTTCCAAGTAATGCACCTTTAAATATGTCTGTGTCATCTGGACCTTTAAATATGTCTGTGTCATCTGCACCTTTAAATATGTCTGTGTCATCCACATGTGCTAGATTGTGTGAGAAAGGCCACCTCCTAGTGACTTATCAGCACTTTCAGAAATGTGAAAATGATTCAATAACCTTTGAAAATGACTGTAAAAAGATAAAGCAATATCTTTTGGCATAGCCATGTATTCTTTGGGTGTTTTGTTACAATTATGCATGTTTCATCATATTTGTTGTTAATAGAATACCTTGCTTTGCACGGTTTGTTTTTCTTAATTTTGGTACTTTGTAGTAGACCTAAATATTTAACTTGCATTGGGGTGCTTTTCAACTAAGAGCAATGGTAGTACACTTCTAGTTTAGTGTATGTATGCCTTTACGTTGTCCTAAATCAAGTACTAAACTTTGGTGTGCTGAACATTGTTCCCTAGGGCTGACAAGGAGGGCATGTGAAGAGCAGAATCAGCAAACTCTGCACAGTGTTAGGCAGTTGGAGGAGGAGGAGGAGGATTGTATCAAGGCACAGATCTGGGGAGGGTAGAGAAAAATATCTGCAGCATTGAAGGTCTCAATGAGCACAGTGGCCTCCAACGTAAATGGAAGAACTTTGGAACACACATTTAGTTGAACTGTTATTTACCAGGCAAGTTGACTGAGAACACTTTCTCATTTGCAGCAACGGCTTGGGGGAAGGAAGGGGGAGTAGGGGAATGAATGAGCCAATTGAGAGATAGGGATGATTAGGTTTCCATGATGGTATGAGGGCCAGATATGAAATTTGTCCAGGGCACCGGGGTTAACACCCCTACTCTTACGAAGAGTGCCATGGGATCTTTAATGACCACAGAGAGTCAGGACACCCGTTTTAATGTCTCATCCGAAAGACGGCACGTTACGCAGGGCAGGTGTCCCCATCACTGCCCTGGGGCATTGGGAATGATCTTTAGACCAGAGGGAAGAGTGCCTCCTACTGGCCCTCCAACACCACTGGTCTCCCATACAGGGACTTAAAAGGCCTGACCCTGATTAGCTTTATAAGCAAACCAGCACTGCAATACAGGGCTCAATGCTGCTGGTCACGTAACCTACCGGGCACCAAGTGTCACACATTACAGGCCATATTCAAAACTAAATATATCAGACAATAATGGTGAGACAGCTTGGAAAATTTCAGAAAATTATGTCATGGATTTAGAAGCTGGTAATAGGCTAATTGACATTGAGTCAATTGGAGGTGTACCTGTGGAGGTATATCAAGGATTACCTTTTAAATCACTGCCTCTTTGCTTGACATCATGGGAAAATCAAAAAGAAATCAACCTCCACAGGTCAGGTTCATCATTGGGAGCAATTTCCGAATGCCTGAAGTACCACGTTCATCTGAACAAACAATAGAACATAAGTATGGGACCAAACAGCTGTCATAATGCTCAGTAAGGAGACACATTGTCTCCTCGAGATTAACTATCTTTGGTTTGAAAAGTGCAATAGTACACTAGTATCTATATCCACAGTAAAATTAGTCTCATATCGGACTGCATTGCATGACAGTACGTCATGATAGTCACAGGTTTGAGCCTGAATATGTGTTCTTAGACTTTCCCCGGGCCTCCTGCATGAGGCAGTGCAAATTGGCATATCGCTGCCTGGGATTTGGGTTAGATAAGCCCTATTATAGCTAGACTACGGTTTGTAAGTGCATGTGAGGACAAAGATCATACTTTTTGGAGGAAAGTCCTCTTGTCTGATGAAACAAAAATGGAACTGTTTGACCATAACAAATAGACCATAACAAATATTATTTTTTGAGGAAGGGTGGGTGCAAGCCAATGCACATCATCCCAAACATAAAACATTCTCTCAGCTATTCTGACATTTCACATTCTTAAAATAAAGTGGTGATCCTACCTGACCTATGACAAGGAGTGATTACTAGGATTGAATGTCAGGAATTGTTAACAACTGAGTTTCAATGTTTTTGGCTAAATTGTATGTAAACTGCTGACTTCAACTGTAAAAGAGGTGAAAGCAGAAATAACCTAACCTAGAGCAACATAAATATGTGTGTGTATATATAATCAGGATATTTTCTTAACATAATGTAATATAATTTTTTTTTCTAATATAAACACATTGATCAGAGCTATGTGGCCACAATGCATGAAGAGTCTGTATCCAACGGCATCACTTCCAGTGACTCCTGGAAAAGAGTCGGCTGCTGGGCAACGTGGTTGAATGAACCATGTGCGCGTCCCTCGCCGTCCCACAGATCTGTCCAAGGAGTCGCAGAGCTGCCAACAACACAGGGTTTGTGGAATTTCAATGTCTTTGGCTAAGGTATATGTAAACATCCAACTTCAACTTTAAGAGGTGAATGCTGAAATAACCTGACCTAGATTATAGTAAAAAATATATTATCAGGATATTTTATTCACATAATATAATGTAATATTTTTTTAAATAGAAACACACTGATCACAGTGGCCACAATGTGTGATCCAAGACGGCAAACTGTCTGATAATGAATCAGATCACGGATAATCAGGTTGGGGTATAGCAGTGAAGACCTCTACTAAACCCCTGACCACACCCTTCCACTGCCCTGATCCTTTGAACCATGTATAGATCATAAAAATGAATAAAACCTGTTGTCCATATACTTCTCCACACATCAACACATGGTCTCCTACCCCCAGTCTCTCGTACCCTCATCCATCCAGTGTGTAGGATATAACCATGGGGGGATGTTCAAATTCAACTTTGTGAGTTGGGCTGATTTTGTCTTCTGCCTAAAGTGGTCCCACTAGAAAATGTGCTGGAATTCTTTAGTGTTCCTCTTTGTAAAATAAAAACGAGCATGATTGCAGAAATGTATGATAATTATTTCAGACTAAACATTTAGGGGGGCCACAAGGGAGCCAAGCATTGTTGTGATAGGGCTATTGGCCCCCCGGCCCCCCCTTAGAACTGCTACTCTGAACAATGTGCTTTCCTCTTTCCAAAAGTATATAGAAGGCACTGTCATATTCATTTGTTTTTTCAATATCTAGTTCAGTAACTTGTTTTGTTTTCTGTTACTGTTCATATAGGAGCTTTGTCCCACTTCTTTTCCACAGTACTTCTATTTTGCTTTCTAGATTTTGTTGATTTATTGATGAAAATTACACAGATATTCAGTTTACTAACATACACTAAATATGTAGGATTATGATCACAAAGTGGCAATAAAAAAGTACCAATTTACATTAGCCACATGCGCACATACAAACCTAGGATGTACAGTGCCCAAATAAGACAGATCTTTTCTTATATTTAATCCAATCCATTCTTGGGGAGGGGGGGGGTTATAAAATGAATAAATGAATGTATCATTCCTATACTGTAAATACCATTTGGTTTTGTAGGTACATGCAGTACTGAGTCATTTCCAACCAGATGGCAGTATTCACTTAAACCTGATCACCTCTAACTGCCTCTTCAGTAGGCCAGTAAGTTTCTCTATACAATATATGTTGAGAGAAAATTCAACAGAAAGTATTTGAATTGTAGAAAAGTACTACACGATTACCAACATTAAACTTTGGGTGTAATGTCACTTTTTGAAAGTGTGGTGGTTTGGCCAACTTCACCTGATCCTGACTTTTAGAAGCCCATCCGTTGTGAATCAATTTCACATATGAACTTGACATCACTGCATTTTGATATACATTGTTTTCACATTTTGCAATGTTCTTTTGGATTGAAACAGATAAGAGAAATAGACAACGTTAAGTAAAACTTGGATCTCTAATCTCGCCAGTTCATTTAGAGCGTGGACATTTCCTTGCCCTGCATACACTACAGTGCTCTTCCAGCAGAACTCCCGCTGTCTCTCTCAAAGGCATAGACTTGCTCACACTCTCATAACGTCCCCTCCTCAATCAGATGGTTGAGGCCATTGCATATCTTAACCAGGTTCTGTTTGAAGGGTCCGTCTGGGTTGAACAACTGGGTCAGAAGCTCCGGATCAGAGTAGTGGTTGAATACGTGATTGATGCGACTGTGAGACTTGGGTGTGAGGTGGGAGTCTACAAGCTTCAACAGCAGATCTCTGCAGCCTACCAGGAGCTCCGACATCACTGCCTTGTCAAAGGTGAACTCCACCTGAATCAGAAGGGAAATGAAAATCCTATTAGATAAGTGCTATTAGCATCTTTTAATTGTTTTAATAAAAACTAAAGGGCTGTTAATGAATGGTTCTGTAATTGATAACTCTCTAACATAATAATAATTATATGTATACATAACTAACATGTAAGTTGTCTGCAAGTTTACCTCATGGAAGCTGATTGCAGTCATTGCGCCTTGATGCAGCTTCTTCTTGAAGTCCTGGGCAAGACTCAGCTCCTCTGGCTTAAAGCGGTTATGTCTAAACAACACGCCAATCTTTACTGCTATCTTGATCAAGTCCTTCACCACCTTCTGGGCCTCTGAGCGGTTGCCTGAGTATTCCTTAGAGACTCGGTAGAGCTCATCTAGGATCTCACTGCTGGTGTCGTCTATGAACATATGGACCACGGTTTTACTGGCCATGTGACTCAGGATTTTCTTCTGGGCCTGCATGGCCATGTCCTTGGAACTGAATGACTCCATGGTTACCTGTGGTTCGGAGGGAAATTTTGACAATTATATTGAAATACTCCAGGATTAATAGATTGAGTCATTGTAGAGTTTTCGGTAACACTTTATTTTGAGAGTCCATCTCTAGATGCTCTATATATTATCTGCATACTGTCAACAACATTTTAACAAACTATCTACTAACCCTAATCCTAACCTTAACCATTCCCCTTATGTTAAACCTAACCTTAACCATTACCCTAAAACATTTTCTAAACTTACCCCTACCCTTAAAATACACAATTAGTTGCTTATCAACAGATGGTTTGTTGATAGTTTGTTGATAGTCATATCATCAACAAACTATCTGTAGAGCACATACAGATGGAATGTCAGACTCTCCAAATAAAGTGTAACCGAGTTTTCTAATCCTAAATCATCTCCACCACCTGACATATTATTCTTAACGAGCATCCTCAATATCCTTGTCTTTGTTTTCGAATGACATAAACACATTAGGTTGAGGGGATGCACCATGGATAATACCCACAGAGGATCCAGCCTCTCAGTCCCCACAGTCCGTGTCATGGGGCGGGGATACAGATATGCGCCACCTGGGAGGATCAGTGTTCCCAGATCATGTAGACATAGACAACTGATGCATTACACATTGTGAAAAAGGGTCAAAGTGTATTTTTTTTGATGCTTCGTCATACAGCTGGGTTGCAGGTTAATGTAATGCATTCCAAATCAAAGCAACGGGTCATATTTATTAAAGCTGGTTGCCTGACAACTATAATATGTTTTGCATTAGTTTTAGCCAACGTATTTTAGAAAATAAAATGTTATACATTGTGTCCTCTTTACAATGGTTTCACATAATTTCCATACTAATTTCAACATTGTTAAAAAGGATATGCACTACAGGACATGTACTTAATGTGAATTCCTAGAATTTCTGTTACTGTTGATGTACACAGTGAGATCATTTCAATACAGCATCACTTCTGGCCTGTGTGAGCAAGTTTGTGAGAGAGACTGCATAACTCAAGCAGGTTTCTACACGTAGACCTACTCCGAGGTTGCATGAAATCAGGGAGGTATGGAGAAAGCGGGCTCAGTGTGCAATTCTAATTATTGGCTTGGTATTTTCTGCCAAAAAATATCCTAAGCCCTACACTCAGGGATCTACACTTCAACAAGGCTTTCACACATCAGGTTCTGCTTGAATGATTTCAGGTGTGTGTGGGTGTGCGTTTGCTTTATTACAGTCATCCATATGGCTCAGAATGAAAGCATAGTAATTATTATAGACGTCACTCTGCTTAGAGTACATCTCTACTTTCCCGACTACTCCACAAAGAACTTGCAACATCGGCCCTCTACCTCCCAATAACTGACCGCCCTACTTGACAGTAATCCACTGGTTTTAGTATGCCTGTCTGCAAAATTAGAAAACTAACTGTGGAGTGAGCATTTTTTTGACAGTTTAAGTTTCTCTGAATGGAAATAACTTACTTTTTCAACAATATGTAATATTGTCCCAATAAAAATAGGTTGCTATAGGCTGTGTTCAAAATACTTAACCTACAGTACAACCACATTTCAAACATCTATAATCAGCAAACACACAATGACATCGTACTAGCTACTTGTTACATAAATATATTTATTTTCTGTCACATGTCTTATAGTATACTCAAGTTAAAAGTGTCAGTTCTCTGTAGGGAATTTATTAGATTCATTTCCCTTAGTGGTGAAAAGGGAAGTGGAACAGCATCTTAGCTATTTTTGATTTGTTCTCAATTTTATTCCACTGCCAATTGTCCAGTGGGAATTTAGAGTTCTTCTCAGCCATCAGCCATGTCGCTATCCACTCTCCAGAAATGCAGCCATAGGTGGAGACAGGTAGTTATATGGCTGGGGTAAAAAGGATTGTCCTCACTGTTTATTTGACTAGACTGCTGATGGTCAAGTGTTTACAAAATGAATACCCATTACTTTTAGTGGTTGTCTTACAGCCCAAAGTAAAACCGTTGTCCTTTCAGTGCATAGCAGAGAACAAACTGATCATTCATTTTACCTGTAAACTTTTGGTCATGTGCCAATGATTCCTTAAGCCCTCGACAGGTTGATTCGACTTTAAACAAAAAAACTAACAAACATGAAAACCAGGAA
>JACXGM010008161.1:5739-29486 GCA_016801145.1 Umbra pygmaea
ATGTCATGTATCTCTGGCACTGAACACAACGTATGTCATGTATCTCTGGCACTGAACAAAACCTATCCCATGTCTCTGGAACTCAACACCACTTATCTCACCTTGAGATACTTTATGAGATCTGCTGGGTTGCCCTCTGACGATGACCTCATTAGCTGGCAGTGCTGAAAGAATTTGTGGAGGTGCAGATCCTAGAAAGCACACGCAGACAACGCCACAGTGACAAACCATACTTTTAGAGAGAGGATGTGAACATGAAATCAGATGGCAGCATGCTATTAGAACTGAGTTTCACTGTGATTCTGATGAGCACCAATCCATGAACGTAACATGTCTCACCTGGGGGTATACAGTTGATGCTACGCTGGTTCTCATTTTGAACAGTGGCTTGCCATTTTCCACCCATTTTATGTCTGGAGCTGACTGTGTGTGGAGAGGGCAAACAGATTTTGTCACAATTTGTAAAAAATGTTTTGATCCATGTCATAGCAAATAAATGTGATTTCATAGCTATACTATTTGTCCAAATGTATGTGGAAATGCTTACTTATTATTGAGTTCAAGTGTTTGAGCGACACCATTGCTCACAGCTGAATAAAATCCAGCACATAGCCATGGAATCTTCATAGACCAACATTGGCAGTATGATGGGTCATACTGAAGAGCTCAGTGACTTTAAATGTAGCTCTGTTATAGAGTTGCACCTTTGCATCAAGTCAGAGTAAAGCAAGCCGTCACTGGACTCTGGAGCAGTGGAAACGTGTTCTCTGGAGTAGAGTGATGAATCACGCTTCAGTATCTGGCAGTCTGATGTACGAATCAGGGTGTGGTGGACACCAGGGGAACGCTATCTAACGGAATGCTTAGTGCCTACTCTAAATGTTAATGGTGGAGGGATAAAGGTCTGGGGCTGATTTTCAGGGTTTGGTATAGGCCCTTTAGTTCCAGTGAACTATTTATTAGTTTATAATTTAACTTATTATTTTAAGCAATTGTGTGCTTCCAACTTTGTAATAACAGTTCGGGGAAGGCCCTTTTCTGATCAAGCATGACTGCGTGTCTGTAAACAATGCCGTTTCCACAAAGACATGGTTTGACAAGTCTGCAGGAGTTTGGAGGAACTCGAGTGGTCTGCACAGAGCCCTGACCTCAACCCTGTTGAACACATTTGGGATGAATTGGAATGTTGAATGCGAGCCGGGCCTTCTCATCCAACATCAGTGCCTGACCTCACAAGTCTTGTGATTAGCCTTTGTTGAAGAGTGGCGGATTCCCAGAAAAGTGTTAGCTGCGAAAGGGGGGCCAACTCCATATTCATTTTTAGAACGGGATGTCATGGGATATGGGTGATGGTCAGGTGTCCACATACTTTTGACCTCATAGTGTAACAAATTGCCTTGGAACACAAGCAGGAACACCTCATCCCAGATAGGTGGGGTTCTCTGTGCCAAAGAGGCTCTTACCTTCCTGGTGTCCTGGCTCTTATCACACAGGTACCCGGCAGGCAGGTTCGCGGACACAGGCAGTTGGAGCTCTACAGACTGCATCCTGCCGTCCCTCAGCAGGGGTGTCCAGGCGTAGCCCACTGTTAGGAATACATGGATTGGTTAGAAAGGCCACAATCATGTTCGTCACAGGGGCCAGATTCAACAGCTGTTTGTTTACAATGAAATGCCGAGTTATGAACACTCGTAGCTCTACAATCTGTTACGTTAAGAGAAGACGTCATAAAAACTGTTCGGTTTTAAACTTGGAATTTCATGGCTGCCTGAGGTTGTTCTACTTACAGATCATGCACATATAAACAAAGTATTTCACATCCAGCCAAACAATTTTAAAACAATAAAGCTCCTGTTAAAGGATAAAGAATCTATTTAAGGATACAAAATGTGGCCAAATAATTTGTTACTCACAAAATACCAGAATGCATCTTGACAACTGTTATTCAGAGGCTACTGTAATTTCTTTACATGCATTTTTACATCCTGGTTAAAAAGATTTACTGCCTGTCTACACGAAGCAGCACCATACTTACATTGACCCCCCCCCCCCCCATTCTTACCCAGGGACTCAACTCCCTCTCTCCTCTTGGAGCTGGTCTTAGTACTGATCTCACAGCTGATGTGGTAGAAGGTAAACAGGATGTGGTGTTTCTCATGGAGATGAACTGGCAGCTCCACCTTGACCTGCACACACACCCCAACAAGGGCATTAGTGATCTGAAACACCCCCCCTCACTGGAGCCAAACAGGATTCCTTCTAGAACAGCAGTCTCAAACCTCTCCTGTAGAACCTCCACGCATCTTGCAATTTTGCCGTATCCGTGTACTAGCTCACCTGAATCAAGAAGCCAATGGCCTCACAGTTAGTTGACAAGTTGATTCGGGTGTGCTAGCTCTGGCATTAAATAACCACTGTTATATCATCTGAATGAGTGAGAAACTTTACTACGATGAGGCAAAACAATTACTGTATTCACCAGAAGGGGGCAGCAACAAACTGTAGAATCTTCAGCCTGCCTTCTTGAGTGCTTAGTCAGGAAATGACAGACTCCATGGAGGAAACTGCCCATAGCTTAAATATAATTTAATTTGAGCCTAAATCTATGCATGACTCAGTCACATCGTCATCAATTCTCATGTCCTGTCCCTTAAGGCTGATCGAATTCAGCAGCAAAGTATGTAGAGAAAAATCTAGAAATTGGTCACTGGGGGTATAAGATGCATGGGGGGCTTGAATGGCAGGCATGTGTGTTTCTAATCCCTATCACATATCCAGATGGCCCTCCTGTCCAATCAATCACCCACTGTCTGTCATGGTATCACCTCTTATTGAATAGCTTAAACCAGAGCTTCACCAATAACAACTTCAGAGACGTGCTATTGATTGTGACTTGTTGACAAAATGTCTGAGTGTAACTTCCTGAGATTAGCAAGTGGATTAATAAACAATAAAAAATACATTATATATTATATATATATATATATATATATATATATATATATATATATAATGTCATATAACTAGGCACATTTATCAAATTCCTTAGTGTGAAATTGCGTAAACATATAACTGGGTTACTTAACAAACTTTGCCAATGGAACACTATCAATCAAATTTACTCCCTCAGCATTGGCACACATGTGGAAATGCTGTTGTTCGTGAATTCACAAATTAAAGGGAACATTTGGGCGTTACTCTCTCTTCTCTACAGTCTCCTTGGCCCTGTCTGGAATACAAGAGCTCTGATTGGGTGTTGACCAGTCAGGAACACAAGAGATAAATTAACCCAGAAGTTACTGGTTTCACCACTTTTTTTAACCTCTGACAAAATATAACACTTCCAACCTGTCAACTACATTGATTGTTTATGTGCAACAAAGGTCAGGTTAGGTTTCTAGGGTCTCACTCACCTCATCATAAAACTCAGGGCTTTGGTTGTGGTGCAGGACGGCCGCAGAGGCTCCGGTGGTGAAAATTGTCTCTCCTGGCTTTCCATAGATGCACTGAAACACACATGACTGATTCTCTTACTCATTCTTCCACGTTAGGGCAAGTCAGTTAGACTGGCATTTCTGAGCAACGATAAAGAGAACTGTTCCAATCACACCTGAAATATGACTAGCCTCTCAAACAATACCCTTTGCCACATACAGTAATTAAGCAGACACAAGGAACAACATGGAAACTTAGGCTTGCTCAAGTAGCTTGAAATTGATAATGACAGGTGAGTTTTAAGCATTGGTCTTCATGAGGGCTTAAGTCACTGGAGCGCAGAATGAGCCAGAGGGCCAGGACAAGAGAAGAGGGGAGAGACGAAGGCACACTGAGCAGCTCCAGCCCAGTCATATGATGTGGCCATCTGGCTCTGACCCAGGCAGACCCCCTGACTCTGGCCCGGGTGACTGGATTAGACTATAAGTAAACTTCTGAATTTAGACAGTATTTAAATAGAAGAGCAGCAGTGCTGATTAATGTTCAGCTTCACACCGTTCCATATGACCGTCGGTGTATGAATGTGTGAATGAATGGGTGAATGTGAGGCTCTGTAAAGCGCTTTGGTGGCCATTGGTCAGAAAAAAGCGCTATATAAATGCAGTCCATTTATCATTTACCAACATAATGTACACCGCAAACAACCGATACTAGAACAGCAATGACACTCTGAGAGGGATTGTGACTTTGAAAGTCCAGGTCTGGATCGCTGACCCTTAAAGGGCAGGAACAGACGGGAGGGGTGCATCCCTGTTTGGTGAGGCAAATGAGATGTTGAGTCCTTCAGTCACTTTCTAATTGAGTCAAAGTACAAGAACGAAGGAGGCCCTTTGAAAGGCAAAGTCAGCAGCTTAGTCTGAAGGGAGTATTTTAGAAGTATTTAAGAGTAGGACTAAAATAGATACTGAATGGACGTGCACAGCCGATGGGAATGCTGGAGGTCCTTGAGCCTGCGGAACTCAACGGAACAACCCGTTTAAACGAAAGATGGTGGGCCTCATTGTTGTTTCAAATCGTCCGATTATAGATTGTATACCAGCATGGAAAATAAGTTCTGCGCATACAGAAATCCTCATTCTTGTGGCGACAGTATTGCGGAAGTGTTGTCTGATCAAAATGTGGATTACGCAGAGATGTCAAGGAGGAGACCCGGCCCTTCACTACAAGGGCTGGCAGGGATCTTATCTCATGATGGTGGTGAAGAAACACCCTGTTCGTACACGTAGAGACCAGACAAGCCCAGCTCAGCAATGGACACATTAAGAACAAACAGGCAGTACACATGAGGTTTGCTGTAACTTCAAGCTACCTACTGTGCTAATTTTTAGAAGCAACGTTATGTAAAGTTGAGACACTCCGCCAGCTGATTTTCCGCTGACTACATGATTGTATTTCCCTTGAGAGGAGTGTTGTGATGCTGGCTTGGCCATGACCTTGCGTTTTGTAAACACTTCATTCTGCCTGAGAAAAGACTTTGTTCCCATTCAGAGTGTGTGATGATTAATCACACTACTGTCTGTGAAAACTACTTGGATGCAGGGATTGTGGGTTTCAGCCTGTTAGGCTCAGAGTGAGTTTCTATTCAGAAAATTTGATCTATTTCTGTTTTTTTGTTCCTTTTTTTGGGTTAGGATTCTTTCTGGTAGAAGAAAAAATATATTCCATGGCAGTTTGATGGAGGTTTCCTCCCGCAAATATTTGAAGTGTGGATGTTTCTCATTGAGAGAGACGGAGAAATGGAGAGAGAAACAGAGACAGACAGACAGCTCCCACAATATCTTTGCCAGCTTTAATAACTGGCTTGTAGACTTTTTTTTATTTTCTTCCTACCAGCCTCTACTCAACCACTCTACATTAGTTGTACTGTTAGTTGTGTCCTGTTTCCTCGCAATACAAGCCATTTTCACCACACGTCCAATATCAAACGCTCACCTTAAGAGGGGCCACACCTTCTTCATCAGAATCTTTGAACTGAACACACACTGCTATGTTTCTGGCCTGAAAAGATAAAAGACACTACAGTTATTTCAACACATTGGATGGAACCAAGTGTCTCTGGAGAAGGCTCGGCATGTGGGGATTATAACAGGACCTATGTAATCTTTATAATGTGTCTAGAACAGGACACAGCTGGTGGGGCAATCTCGGGACGAGAAGCCCCCAACTGCTAGTGCTGAGATACACATGAAGTGTGACTAAACTGGAAATTAAGGAAATTCTAAAATGTTGCTGTCAGGAGAACTTTTGTTTTCCAATAAAGGGATGAGTATTGATTTATAGAATAACCTTCATTATGCTGTATTGGTTATAGGATTGCATATGCATATTGTATACATGTTCAAGTCATTGTCAACAATCACCAGTGCATTACAGCTTTAACAACTACTAAACACACAAATATATTTATGCTGAGTTGATTGGCTTGTGGCTGGTTTTGCAGTCACTTCTATCAATCTGAAATGTGCAATTTCTAAATGATAAGCAGGCAAAGCAAGCGAATGTCGGCCGCTCCCCAACCCCTTGGAAAGATCTGTGGGACGGTGAGGGGCGCGCACATGGTTTATCCAACCACATGTCGCCCAGCTGCTAATTTGTTTCACACTGCGAATCCAACACTGAAGCTTTTAGTCAAATCATGCACGGGATGATTACGTTCATCGACTATACTTCCGCGATTGAACACACAGGCGCCCGATTTGGACACAAGGAGTCGTTGGACTGCAACGTGGCAGGATAGATAATCTCACCTTGGTAAAGGTCTTCTGGTTGTCATATTTGAGCTGCAAGGGGTAGATGTACAGATGGTTCTTGTAGGCAGTGAAGGGGTAGGTATACTTGGCTTCCTCGGGGAGGAACTCCTCCATCTCCACGGAGACCCGCTCACACTGCTCCTCGAAGGGTTTGACTGGAATGTAGGACGAGGTCACTGTGTCTGAGGAAGGACAAGGAAGTTCTAGACAATCAATTGTCTATGGATATTAGGCCCTCGTTCTCAACCATTGACAACCCCTTGAACCACGAGTCATCAGGGCAGCTGGAAAAAAAAACTCAAATATACAAATATAAATATAACATATCTGGATAAAAATACCCACTTGAGAAGTCTGGTGGTACACACTCGATGGTGACATTCAGCTGTCCAGGTATGATCTGCAGCTTGCTCTTCTCTGGCCTGATGGAGAAACATTCCTACAGTTCAATTCCTATGCCGGCAAACTGACACTAGCAGATTTAACAGGGTGGTCTTTCACAAACCAACCCATTTACAGCGTAAAGGAAGAACAATTTGCTAGGTTTATTGATTGATGACTCACTTCCTGATATCAGCCAGCATCTTGATGAGGTCATCAGTGGAGATCTTGCTGCTGTCCTGGCGATAGAGAGGTGAGAACTTGCCGTCCATATCCAGACTGCCCTGGGCATCTCTGAACACCTGCCTGCAGAACCACAAGGCAGCTCTTAGTCTGTATTAACTCTGGTGTCACATCGCAGGAGGAAGTACCTGAGAGAAAGCAGGAACCTGCCCTCCCTACCATCAGGGAACTTTAAAACCCTACAACCTGAGTTCTGCCAACTGTGGTCTTCTAGTTTAGTTTCACCTTTATTTTACCAGGCAGGTTGACTGAGAACAGGTTCTCATTTACAGCAATGGCCTGGGGAGAAGTGGGGGGAGGGAAGGGGATGAAAGGGTCATATGAATGGTGGTGATGATTAGATTGCCATGATGGTTTGAAGGCCAGTTAACACCCCTACTCTTATGAATAGTAGCATTAGATCTTTAGTGACCACAGAGCATCAGGACACCCGTTTAACGTCCCATACTAAAGACGGCCCCCCACTCAGAGTAGATGTCCCCATCAGAACACTTGGAATGATCTTTAGACCAGATGGAAGAGTGCCCCCTGCTGGCCCTCCAACATCACTTCCAGCAGCATTGGTCTCCCGACCAGGGACTAACTAGGCCTGACCCTGCTTAGCTTTAGAAACAAACCACCAGCAGTGACCAACAATCACACCCCTAATGTGAGGACAGTCTAACCTGCCAGTTAAGCAGTCTAACCATTACAGTCTAACTTACCAGTTACTCAGTTTAACCTGCCAGTTAACCAGTCTAACCATGCCAGTCTAACCTGCCAGTTAACCAGTCTAACCATGCCAGTCTAACCATGCCAGTCTAACCTGCCAGTTAACCAGTCTAACCATGCCAGTCTAACCTGCCAGTTAACCAGTCTAACCATGCCAGTCTTACCTGCAAGTTAACCAGTCTAACCATGCCAGTCTTACCTGCCAGTTAACCAGTCTAACCATGCCAGTCTTACCTGCAAGTTAACCAGTCTAACCGTGCCAGTCTAACCTGCCAGTTAACCAGTCTAACCATGCCAGACTAACCTCCCCTCTGTCCTGGCACTAAAATAGAGGAATGCTTTAGTGCTTATGCTTATTTTTCAAAAAATGGTTTGAAATCAATCAGTCAATCCAACTTTCCCTTACTGTTGCCTTTGTAAACAAATGTTGCACTTACTTCCTATTCATTTTGTCATCATTTGCTTTTCTCTTTCTTCTAGCACTGACTTTGCCCATAACTATTTCAAGGAGTGCTACTGAGTTGCTTAAATACATATTTGATAACTAAAAGTTCAAATGTTAATATTTAGGAAGACACACAGCCTCAAGAAAGTAAACATTGTTTTTCAACTTCTCTCTGGTATTCTTTTGGTTTCTCAATTAGAGAGGGAATAATAAAAAAACTGCATTAAATTAAATTTGTGTTGTAAAAAGTGTAATAGTGATTTATCCGGTCCTTACTTGGCAGCCCAGGCGAAGGGCATCTTATACTGGCCCAGGCGCTGACATGTCTGCTTGGCAGTTTTGAGAACCTTCTGGGCTGTCTGGAGGAGGACAAACACACTTTAAAATGGCAACAATGGAATAAATAATTTAAAAGGTTAGAAAAAGCATTGGTTAACAGAGACAAGCTTGGACAAGTTGCAACCAGGTTTCGGCAGATGATTTAATAAATGTAATCTATTACTTGTTACTTAAAAACAATCAGTAATGCAATCTGTTGGAATTTACTTCAAATATCTTTAAATTCAAACACCCACATATTATTTTTACATTCATTTTCTATATGAATAAGTAAAAAATAGCTGTTGCATTGCACTTAGTATATTTGTTTAGTCAAAAATATACTTTCTCTGCATAAATAACTCCTTCCACTCTCCCCTATTGATAAAACATATGGTCAAGTATTGCCTGGAGGTAAGGCAGTCAAGTAAAGGAACAGAAAAAACACAAACAGGGTAATAATGCAATCCATTGTTGTATTCACATAAAATGTTAGGGTATTTCAAAATGTAAGAAGAATATAAAGATCCTGATGTTCAATATAGATGTCATATTGTAACTTGGCACCAGCCTGTTTTCCCAACAAATCCTTCTCACACAATACAAAATACATAAAAATCCTGTTTATAAAGTGACTCAATACAAAATACATAAAAATCCTGTTTATAAAGTGACTCAATACAAAATACATAAAAATCCTGTTTATAAAGTGATTCAAATGCTTCTGATAGTTTTTCAATAACAAAAGGGACAAGAACGCTCTGAAAAAGACAGTGTAGATGCCAGTAGGCTCCAGCCACTCACCTTACTGATGTCTGATGGCTTGGTGTATGGTTCAGCACAGTGAGTGATGCCGTTCTGGAGGACCTTCTCCACCCTGGCCACCAGGAAGATGTCGGCATGGGGGTTGGTCACTGAGAAGATCCCCTGGAGGACAGTAACGAGTTAGGGTTGGAGACAGTTCATATCACGTGTATGGAACCTACTGGAGAAAAATGACTGAGTAAACTGAATCTGACACTGTTAATCCTGAAACCCCCGATTGTGGAAAAACACAGCTATTAAACTCTGAGGGTTTTCAAAATGTTTGTGGTTAGTTCTCCTGTTGGTGAATGTGGGAGCTGTAATAATTGTGTGGACCTATTCACATGAAGACTGAAAATTTATCTAACTGTATAGAAACGGGTGGAAAAATAATAATAATAATTATTAATTAAATTGTTGTTGAGGGGTCTACCTTATCCACCATCAATGTGTGGAACCCACTTGGGTGATAGACGGCAGCCATTTTGTGACAGAACACTTCACCACACATCAGCTATTATGTGGAGAGATGAGTAGTTATACATGAACACTCACCACACATCAGCTATCAGGTGGAGAGATTAGTAGTTATACTGTAATTGAACACTCCACACACATCAGCTATCAGGTGGAGAGGTGAGTAGTTATAAATGAACACTCACCACACATTAGCTATCAGGTGGAGAGATTAGTAGTTAAACTGTATATGAACACTCACCACATATCAGCTATCAGGTGGAGAGGTGAGTAGTTATATGAACACTCACCACACATCAGCTATCAGGTAGAGGTGAGTAGTTATATATGAACAACACTCACCTCACATCAGCTATCAGGTAGAGCTGAGTAGTCATAAATGAACACTCACCACACATCAGCTATCAGGTAGAGGTGAGTAGTTATATATGAACACTCACCATACATCAGCTATCAGGTAGAGAGGTGAGTCATTATATTTGCCAATTAGGAAGGAGCGGGATTATTAGGTGGCCATGATTGAAGTGAGGCCTTGTTGGGAATTTTGCATTGACACCGGGGTTAACACCCCTTTCTCTTACGATAAGTGCCATGGGATTTATAAGTACATCCGTTTAATGTCCCATTCGAAAGACATCAACCTATGCAGGGCAGATGTCCCCATCACTGCCCTGGGACATTGGGGATGATCTTTAGACCAGAGGGAGGAGTGCCCCCTACTGGCCCTCCAACACCACTTCCAGCAGCATTGGTCTCCCATCCAGCAATATATACACCCACCTAAAGGATTATTAGGAACACCCGTTCAATTTCTCATAAATGCAATTATCTACTCAACCAATCACATGGCAGTAGCTTCAATGCATTTGGGGTGTGGTCCTGGTCAAGACAATCTCCTGAACTTCAAACTGAATGTCAGCGTGGCATGGTTGTTGGTGCAGGGCCGGTCTGAGTATTTCACAATCTGCTCAGTTGCTGGGATTTTCACCACAACCATTTCTAGGGTTTACAAAGAATGGTGTGAAAAGGGAAAAACATCCAGTATGCGCTAGTCCTGTGAGCAAAAATGCCTTGTTGATGCTAGAAGTTGGGCCAATTGCTTCAAGCTGATAGAAGGGCAACTTTGACTGAAATAACCACTCGTTACAACCGAGGTATGCAGCAAAGCATTTGTGAAGCCACAACACCCACAACCTTGAGGCGGATGGGCTACAACAGCAGAAGACCCCACCGGGTACCACTCATCTCCACTACAAATAGGAAAAAGAGGCTACAATTTGCAAGAGCACACCAAATTGGACAGTTGAAGACTGGAAAAATGTTGCATGGTCTGATGAGTCTCAATTTCTGTTGAGACATTCAGATGGTAGAGTCAGAATTTGGCGTAAACCGAATGAGAACATGGATCCATCATGCCTTGTTACCACTGTGCAGGCTAGTGGTGGTGGTGTAATGGTTTGGGGGATGTTTACTTGGCACACTTTAGGCCCCTTAGTGCCAATTGGGCATTTAAATGCCACGGCCTACCTGAGCATTGTTTCTGACCATGTCCATCCCTTTATGGCCACCATGAACCCATCCTCTGATGGCTACTTCCAGCAGGATAATGCACCATGTCACAAAGCTCGAATCATTTCAAATTGGTTTCTTGAACCTGACAATGAGTTCACTGTACTGAAATGGCCCCCACAGTCACCAGATCTCAACCCAATAGCGCATCTTTGGGATGTGGTGGAACGGGAGCTTTGTGCCCTGGATGTGCATCCCACAAATCTCCATCAACTGCAAGATGCTATCCTATCAATATGGGCCAACATTTCTAAAGTATGCTTTCAGCACCTTGTTGAATCAATGCCACGTAGAATTAAGGCAGATCTGAAGGCGAAAGGGGGTCAAACACAGTATTAGTATGGTGTTCCTAATAATCCTTTAGGTGAGTGTATATATATATTAGTGGTGGGCCATTATCAGCAAAAACAAGACTCTTATCGGGCGATTAAAAAAATATAGCCGTTAATCTATTCTCAAAGTTGGGTTGGGAGCTGGGTCTATACTATGCAAGCTATGATAACTTTCACCTTGATATTTTAGCGCGGATGTATACCTAGCCGAATTGCACTGTAGGGGGTGAGAACGAGTCTTCGAACCTGTGTGTATGCCTTGCCTACTGTGAAATTACCACATCAAACGTAACGTGCTAACATGGATGCAGCTATAAAGCCAAAAGGTTTGCTTCATTACCTGCGAGGCAAACTATAATGAGGCAAATGGTCATGAGGAGAATACATGACCAGCACGCCGCAGAGAAAGCCGCTACAGATGAGAAGATGGTAGAGTCGAGGTGTGTAGCACTGACTTTCATTGGACATCTGTCAACAACGATAACTACCTTGGCATTACTGTACACCTCATCGATGCCAGCTGGGAACTTTACTCCTTCGCTTTAGGTAGGCTAAGTTATGTCATTTTATATTACATCATTTCATTTAATTACTTAGCCTATTAATTACCAGGAGAAATAGAGCTTGGATTGATTGACACAAAGCTACTGACTGTAAAACAGTTCATCACAACCTCTTATGTAGGCCTACAGTTCAAAATTCATGTTTAACTGAATCAACAGTTAGTAAACACAAGTACATCTTATTGAACATGGTTTATTTTCATCACCAATTATCATCGTAGAACAGCTTTCTCAAGCAGTTTGTGATGCATTTTGGAAACAGGAGACAAGTCCCTGGTCTAATGCGCCACCTGGCTTGAGAAACCCGTTCTCAAAGACTTACTTTTAGTCATTATTTGGGTAGCACACATATTCGGAATGCCTTCTGCAGAATTCAAATGAGCCATTTTAATCTAGATTAATCTAGATTATTTCCAATATTACAGTGAGATCAATCTAGATTAAAAAAATGTATCTATGCCCACCACTAATATATATATATATATATATATATATATATATATATATATATATATATATATATATATATATATATATATATATAGAACAAACACAATTATTATGGGATGTATCTACTCAAATTAATGAGATTAGCATGACGCTGGGTCAGCATTCATATTTACGGACATATTTTCTTCAGCTGTTGTTTAGATTTTCAGTCAGAGAAAACGAACTAGGATGGGAGGGACTGAAAACAACTTGATGTGTTGAATGCTCAGGCCATATTATATTACCATATTATTAGACTAAACATTATTGTTAGAATACAGTGCATCCGGAAAGTATTCACAGCACTTCGCTTTTTCCAATTTTTTTTATGTTACACCCTTGTTCCGATTTGGATGAAATTCCTTATTTCCATCAAAATTCTAAATAAAATACACTATAATGACAATGTGAAAGAAGTGTGTTTGAAATCTTAGCAAATTTATTAAAAATAAAAAACAAAAAACATAAGTATTCACAGCCTCTGCTCAATACTTTGTTGAAACACCTTTTTCAGCAAGGATGTCGATGTACATTGCTGCATTCATCTTTCCCTCGATCCTGACTATTCTCACAGTTCCTGCCACTGTTAAACATGCCCACAGCATGATGCTGCCACCACCTTGTTTCACTGTAGGGATGGTATTGGCCAGCTGATGAGCGGTGCCTGGTTTCCTCCAGACATGACGCTTGCCATTCAAGCCATAGAGTTCAATTTTGTTTCTCTTGGTCTGAGATTCCTTTAGGTGCCTTTTGGCAAACTCCAAGCGGCCTCTAATGTGCCTTTTACTAAGGAGTGGCTTCCAGCTCTAGTAAGAGTCCTGGTGGTTCCAAACTTCTTCCATTTACAGTTGATGGAGTCCACTGTGCTCATTGGGACCTTCAATGCTGCAGATATCTTTCTGTAAATTTCCCAAGATCTGTGCGTCGATACAATCCTGTCTCGGAGGACTACAGACCACTCCTTGGACTTCATGGCTAGGTTTGTGCTCTGACATGCACTGTTAACTGTAGGACCTTATATATAGACAGGCATGTGCCGTTCCAAATCATGTCCAATCAACTGAATTTACTACAAGTGGACTCCAATTAGGATGTGGAAAGTACTTTTTTTTATATAAATTTGCTAAGATTTCAAACACACTTCTTTCACATTATTGTCATTAAGGGTGTTGTTTGTAGACTTTTGTGGGAAATACTGAATTTAATCTATTTTGGAATAAAGGTGTAACATAACAAAATGTGGAAAAAGTGAAGCAATGTGAACACTTTCCAGATGCACTGTAAATGCTGATAATAAATCATAATGGATAAAAAAATAATGTGACCACAAAAAAACACTGATACATTAAAATTGTGGGGTCTCAATGCCATTTGAAACAGTTGCAAATGCCAGTTAACCAGTTGCCAAATCTGGTTCTTATAGTGCATTTCACACGCACACACACACACACACACACCACTATGATGTAATTAGGATTCTAGATGATGAAGTGTCTCTAGCATGGGTCTAGATTTACATCTGATTGATGAACGACAACAGGTTTATATTGGGGAGTAACACTTCATTCACCATGTCAGCCTGGCATAAATGGCATAGAGGTGCTTGGCAGTGCCAGTCTGAGGGCCACACCCTAACTTCCATTATGCTGCTTCTAAGTTAGTCAGTGGAAAGAGTGGGTGGATGGCGGAGGGACGTCCTTGGACTACACCCAAACAGCACCTCAATTACACTGTGGTCTCCCAGTCCCTACACAAACACCTAGCACAGACAGGACTAGGATTTTATATACAATATACCTCTGTACCTTCCCGAGACAGACTGCTAGGTCCACCCGCATGGACCTGGTATCAACTGTTTCTTATGTCATTTTACCAATTTCTTGTTGAAGTCCTCTTTTGTTTATTCTTTGACTGGGTCCAGAGCTGTTAGGCAGTGTTTCCACTCTTTGGTACCTCCATTATTTAGTAAATGCAAAACTACTCTGTATAATGTTCCCAAGGTAGAATTATAATACTATGTGTTGGGCGAAACATTGTGAAGTGCATTTCTATTGATTACTTACTTGATTCATCTAGCACACTATGGTGCATTGACACAGGTGCCTATTATCACACCTGATTTATGTCATCTATATGTGGTGTCTTCAGATGATATTCAGCCAACCGAAAGCTTCTAAATTTTTTTTGCAATGATCTTGAGTGTGCAGAGTTGTACGTTCTCTTAGACTTCTTCCATTTGTCTCCTGCAACTCAGCTATTGGTAGGTGGGCAACATTTTTTTACATTGACTAGTGTTTCCCTTCCGGACAGGAGAACCTGCTGTGTCCAAGTTAAACTCCTTTGACTGAGTTCTGTTCCAGAGGGAACCCAGTCATGGGTCCATGTTTTTGAGGGTGGATTGAGGTTAAGCAATGTAGGGCTCTGCTGGAGCCTGCCTCCATATGAATAGTTACACACTATTTCCATGTGTCCTACTCTATTGGGAGGTAACAGTGCACACTGTTGCCAGGAGCATAGAGAAGCATGGAAACATCTTACAGGAATGTGTTGGGCCTTTTATACTCAACAGGCGTCTAAATGTGTAACAGTGGATGTCAATAATTTGATATAGAAGCTTCCCTTTGAAGTTTATATATAAACTTCTATATTTTATAGATGCTGTTTTCAATTAATAAAATACTTTATAATGAGGAGTAAAAGGTTGAGGAGGTAAACTTTTATGCTTAGAAATATTCAGCTGGTTATTACACAATATCTGGAGTCTGGTGAAATAAAACAGTGCTGTGTAGAAAGTTCTGAGCAAATGTAGATGCTGTCAGTAGACGCTCTAGTAAGAGACAATTTTATGTGGCATAGTTTAACAACAGTGAAGTATGAGTCTTATGGGTTCATGTGGGTGACAAATCATGTGTCAGATTATCTTAACTTCAATAGCGGAAGTATAGATGGTGAACGTAATCATCTCGTACATGATCTGAGTAAAGGCTTCCATGTTGGATGAGCAGTGCGAAAAGAATCAGCGGCTGAGTGAAATGAGGTTGGATGAAGCATGTGCCCCTCGCCATCCCACAGATCTGTACAAGGTGTTGCCGAGTTGCTGACAAGGCAGGGTCAGAGGGAATTGGGAAAGGAGGACATTTTTAATAAAAAATGGTTCAAAATGGATGTTTGACTATAATATGTTGAAAATAATAATAATAAAAATGCATTGAACTTATATAGCGCTTTTCTTCCAAGGAACCCAAAGCGCTTTACACAGTGAGAGGGAAAGCCCACCTCATCCACCACCAATGTGTAGCACCCACTTGGGTGATGCACGGCAGCCATTTTGCGACAGAACGCTCACCACACATCAGCTATTAGGTGGAGAGGTGTGTAGTTATATATGCCAATTAGGAAGGAGGGGGATTATTAGGTGGCCATGATTGAAGTGAGAGGCCTGGTTGGGAATTTGGCCATGACACCGGGTTTAACAACCCTACTCTTACGATAAGTGCCATGTGATTTTTAATGACCACAGAGAGTCAGGACACCCGTTTAACGTCCCATCCGAAAGGCGGCACCCTACGCAGGGCAGATGTCCCCATCACTGCCCTGGGGCATTGGGAAAGATCTTTAGACCAGAGGGAAGAGTGCCCCCTACTGACCCTCCAACACCACTTCCAGCAGCACTGGTCTCCCATCCAGGGACTAACCAGGCCCAACTCTGCTTAGCTTTAGAAGCAAACCAGCAGGGCAATACAGGTATGCTGCTAAATCCAAAAATCTAATTTGAGAAGTGAGAGGAAAGTCACAATGCCCTCATGCCAACACCTCACATGGGTCTTCCCTTTTCTGTTGAATCTAAAGGGGGTTATCTATCTCAGTGTTATGAAATGTCACATTTACAAAAGCTAGCTACCCTGATGATGCTTTTGTGATGAGGCCAACGCTGTACCGTTGGCTTCACCAATCATACAAAACAGAACTGTTGAGGCCCTTGAGTTCACCAATAACACAACACAGAAGCGTTGAGTTATCCAATCACACAACACAGAAGTGTTGAGTTCACCAATAACACACACAGAAGCGTTGAGTTATCCAATCACACAACACAGAAGTGTTGAGTTCACCAATAACACACACAGAAGCGTTGAGTTATCCAATCACACAAAACAGAAGTGTTGAGTTCACCAATCACACAACATGAACCATTGAAGTCATCAGTCACACAACACAGAACCACTGATTTATTCAATCTCACAACACAGAAGACGTTGAGTTTGCCAATCACACAACACAGAAGCGTTGAGTTACCCAATCACACAACACAAAATAGTTGAGTTATCCAATCACATAACACAGAAGCATTGAGCTATCCAATTACACAACACAGAAGCGTTGAGTTTTCCAATCACACAACACAGAAGCGTTGAGTTATCCAATCACACAACACAACATAGTTGAGTTATCCTATCACACAACACAGAAGCGTTGAGCTATCCAATCACACAACACAGAATCGTTGAGCTATCCAATCACACAACACAGAATCGTTGAGCTATCCAATTACACAACACAGAAGCGTTGAGCTATCCAATTACACAACACAGAATCGTTGAGCTATCCAATTACACAACACAGAATCGTTGAGCTATCCAATTACACAACACAGAAGCGTTGAGTTATCCAATCACACAACACAGAAGTGTTGAGCTATCCAATCACACAACACAGAATCGTTGAGTTATCCAATCACACAACACAGGAACGTTGAGTTATCCAATCACCTGAGTAGGGAAGCGCAACAGAGACTCTGACACTCTCTGTAGAACAGGAAGTCCGTTCCCTTTCCCTGCATCTCCGTTAATCCCTCCTCCATCCAGACCCCCACCTCCTCCATCTCCTTCTCCTCCCTCTGCTGTAGGGGAGTGTGGGGCGGGGTCAGTCAGCATCTCCCGTACACAAGGTGGGTTCAGGTCAACGTGGAAGTCGGAGGAAATCTTGCAGCTCTTGGACACGTCAAACAGAGCCAAGCTGATGAAGAACGGCTCCACCTGGAGATGAAACAGAAGGTCTGTGACGTGGGTGGAAGTTTTCGGCACAGTCGAGTGGTTAGGCTATCTGGCTGGTGACCCTGGTTCAAATCCCAGACCACCAAGGTGAAATCTTTGTCATTCTCTCTTGAACCTAACAGCTCCCAGGTCTTTCTCTTAATAAAATTTGGTGTTGGTCAACATGCCTGCTTACATGTCAGTAAAAAAACATAAAAAATAAGAAACTTGAGAGTGGGCATACTTTCAAACACACACGACAATAAAATAATGGACCGTACTACTTCCTACAACCATTAAACTGATCTGAGGTGACCTTAAGGAGGTGAACAACAACTCCCAACCACACAAACATAGGCCAGCATCCCTTATCACGGGCCTATAGCTGCTCTAAAGGCCTTCTGTTATCCATCACGTGATCCTCTGTGAAGCGCACCGAACTGGCGGTCTGGTAGAATGCTAGCTGCACCTGTCTATAGGCTGTCATGTGAATCAGAAGCTATGGCATATTGCCTGCTACGATACTTACATTATCAATATGCAACATCTTTGGAGAACTTGAAATTCTTCAACTTTTTTATGCTTAACATGCACTACACAGTATGATGAATATGAAAACATGAAACGGAATCGAATTTGTATGTTTCTATTTTTTCTATTATGTTACTATTTTGCGGCTGGAGGTGCGAGTGCGCGTGTGTTTTTTGCATATGTGTTTGTGTGTCCTTACGTTGGTGAGAACACCATCCCCCTTCTCGCTGACACAACCCTGCAGACTGAAGGTGAGGTCATGGCAGCTGACGGCAATGCGCCTACCGAAACGCTCCTCGAACGGCTTCACGTCAGGCTCTATGCCGGAGAAGTCCAGCCTCTGGAGAAGGGGGGGATAGACCGGAGAGGAGGGAGGAGGAAAGATTAGGGTAGAGAAAAAAGACTTCCTGGCATCTATCACTATGGAAACACAGTCTCTAATTGAGACTGTAATTGAGATGTTTACTTGACGTCAGTGAAGTCAGCAGGCCCGGGGATCTCCTACACAGACATTTATAGCAGACACCTCACTCTGACCCCCACAATGCACGGCTGTTTTAAAAGTAAACACATTTTGGTAAAGATGGTCCTAACCTGTGTTTCAGGGTCCAGCGAGAACAGCTTTTGTCTCCCCTCATTCCTGTTCATTTTATTCATTTGGTCTGTTTCCCTGGTGTACTGCAAAAAGAGGCAGACGGAGACAGACAGCAGAGAAAAACTGTGAGAAACAAAGAACAGCCCACGGTGCCAGATAGCAGCATAGAGGTCTTCTCTCCATGGTGTTGTATATGAACAGGAGCGCTGGGACCAGGCAGGGCTGACTGTTCTCTTTGTTCTCTGTGATGCGCCAGGTTTATAGACACAGTAGAGAACTGAGTCGATCTCGATGGGATAAACACAGGCTGCATCCAAAATGGCAGCCTACATCGTTTATACTGCATTACTGTTGCCCAGGGCACATAGAGAACTAGCCAAATTTAGGTAGCTACGTAGGCAATAGCATGCCATTTGGGACTGAATGGGTAACCTGTAGTAAGGACCTACTACAAACACACTGTGAATCTATAATAGTGTAATGCTATCAAATAGATGTGAGGACCAGTGATTCATAATAATGAAAAGCTAATGCATGGAGGCTGGAGGCACAGTCTGCATTCCAAATCGAAACATATTACAACTTACAGGGAACAGGCAGCCATATTGTAAGGCAGCCATTGCTGTAATCAATGCCATACTGCTTATATGTACTGTATATAATCAAGCCTTTCTTTTGTCTACAGGAAATGGAGGAGAAGTTGACAGAATAATATTATTAAAGCAGCTGGGCTAAAATCAATACCATGCTTCTGTCTGTGTGTATAATGTAGAGGGTGATAAATATCCACACTCCCAGAGTAAAGCACAGAGGCAAACCAAGTATGTAAGGCTTGGTAATTTATGAAGCAAACACGCACCAGGCTGAATCAATTAGCAACAATGCATTCATACAGTCTTCATCCAGTACTCTTTATACTTTACAACCTTGTATGAGCAATGGTGGCTAGTGTAATCCTGACCAAACATCCTCCAGAATAAGGCACAGTGTGTAAAAGCCTTTGTTTAATCCTGACCAAACATCCTCCAGAATAAGGCACAGCATGTAAAAGCCTTTGTTTAATCCTCTGTGGTGTGTGATTTGTGTTTATTACAGTAGCGTACCTTCAATAGCTCAAGGTGTATGCTCCTCCCCACAGATTCCAATATGCTGTCTCCTTTTCCCTGGCTGCTGTTGTCCTCATCTGATTGGACGAGAGACGTGTCAGTAAAGGAGCAGCTGTTGGAGTATTTGGTTGAGTATATGTATCCTAATGTAGGTTTTCCATTATTGCGACTTGGAGGGAGTATAATGACATCTGTTATTAGTTACACAAATGACACTTCACTTCAGTGGCTGGATATTTGCCAATCGCTTGCGCAAACCAATGGATGACTCAACTTTATCATACAGCCTTCACTTCTGGAAGAGTTCACATGCAGCTTTTCCAACTAATAATTGTAAACAATGAATGTATGCACGAACAAACAAACAATACACAGCTTTAGCGATTCAACTAATATATTATTTTCTCTTATTTTTCTGTGTAAATATGAATAGGAACGTTCTCTAAATTTCATTAACAACCTGGAAACAATTAGGAATAACAGCAGTGCTCAGGGACAAAAAGAACTAACAATTCCAGATTGGAGATTTGAGCTAGCAACCTATTGGTTACTGTAAAGATGTTGTAACCACTAGGCAACCCTCCAACCCCTGTAATAGGGTCACAGGGTTTGTTGAGCATTAATATTGAATCCCTGAAATTAACTTGATTAAACACGTCATTCAACTCTGAGCTCTTTGAGTAGGCCCAGATTGGATAGAATAAAAAGTTCCAGATTGGATGTTTATGCTATGTCTTTCAGAGGAACTGTTATGTTGAATTCACTGAACATAAAGGTCAGAGATTTCCAAGTTCTAAGTCTATAGTTTTGAGGGCACTAAGAGAGCATTTAGAGCTTTAAGAGCGCTATTATTCAGTGATATACTGTGTAAGGGGAATTAATATTGTTGTTTTTGTCACTGACAACCAAAGCACGGTATGAATTCCTGTATCTCAAGACACTTTTTTACTTCTAAAATATTTACTTCATAAAGATGTTTTAATCGTTACACAGCCGCAAGTGTTGCTCCTCCAGTATTTCAGCTATTATGGTTCAATATTCCGACTAAGCCAACAAACAATTTCAAAGAAATGTAAAAGAAGAACTAATGACTGTTGAAACTGAAGAACATAATGAAAATCATTTTATAACGGCTGCCATGTATCCTATGGTAACTGACCATGTTAATTAATTGGTTAGAGGGACAGACTCTCCTACAGAAAACTGTCCAAAGATAGATGCAGGAAATAGCCAGAGAGAAGGAGCTTAATTATGAAATGTTTGTTTGTGCTGCAAAGTAAATTATTATATGATCGTATTGTAGTGTGTAGTAGCCAGTTACCCAGGTCCAGGCTGTCTCCTCCATTCTTCCGGTCCCCTCCATCTGTGCTGCTCTGCAGGGCCTGTTTCAAGGTGACCACCCACTCCTCCATTTCCGTCTCGCTGTCCGCAGCCAGGAAGTGACTGTAACGCTCCTGCATCTTGAGCTCAAAGCCATTGCGACGCATTTTAGGACACTGGGGAGAGAGGAGCGGTAATGGTTTTATTAATTTTCAAGGAGCTGATATGCTATAATTTGGGATAATTGTGTAGTTGCCTATAGAGTGCTTTGCAATTCGTTTTAATCATAGAAATAGAATGGATAGAAAGGCCATTTAACTGCTTAGTGTGCTCACTCGATTAGTACACAACAAAATGGCGATTATTTTTAGTTGTCACCATGACAACACGCAAATCGGTTTAATGCGGAAGTAGGCCACTAAATCTTTGCAATGGAATGGTACACATAAAAATGCCTGCCGCTCTGACCATTCTGCTACATTGATTTGAAATGGAATGGCCTTTCTATCCATTCCATTTCTATGGTTTTAATTTGTGATATACTCACAACTGTTTATTTTACTGGGACGGCACTCATCAGTCTTATTTTTACCCCTGGGTATCTTTTGAGGCAAGGATAGAAATTGTGGGGCCCTACTTATAATCTAAACACAACTTGAGTGTGCTAAAAATAGAGTTTAACCACCACCGTTGGAGTGCACAAACTCTTTGACCAGGGAAATTAACATTGGTATAGTATGGCTCTTGGTATCGAATAAGACTATACTCTTACTTTATCAATAGTCGTGGGTGATGTGCTTGGCTTAAGCCACATTAATAATGACATTAATGGAATGTAATAAAAAGCACTGTCTATTGTCCACCATCACCTGCTGAATTGGCTTGAAACATTTTCTTTAGTTATGAATGTGACACTGACTGGGCCAGACTGATGGATCTGCATCAGTAAGTTTGACTAGCCACATGCTTACGTGCTTTAGAAGCCCTTGGAAAGTTTAAAACATAATCCAGGAACAAGCTAATATGGAAAAACTCTTGGATGCATTTGGTCAAGACAATGACCAAAAGCCCACATCAAAATTCACAAAAAAAAATAATTGGCCACAGCAATGTATGATTTGCAATGGCTCAATCTCTGTACTTCATTCCCACTGAAGAGCTTTGGGTTTAACAGAAAAGGGCTGTTCAAATTATAGGATGTTAAGGATCTGGTTAGATGCAGTAAGAAGCAATGGTCTATGGTTCATTACAGTGAGTTCTTCAATGTCATTTAAACATATGGAATAAAGGCTTCAGTGCAGTCATTCATGCAAATTGATGTTGCACAAATGATTGAAAACAAGTCCAGTATTTTAAAAATCATTCAATCTTTGAAATATTCAGCAATTTTGTGTAATTTTGCTTAATTTATCAAAGAACACTGCAGTAAAAAAATAATAAAGTATATATGCGGAACGCGACAAGTTCCTCTTATTTTTTAAATCAAATGGAATTACCTGTATTTTGACATAGCTTTCCCAAAGATGGATTTTTTTTTACCTTTATTTAACCAGGTAAGTTGACTAAGAACAATTTCTTATTTACAGCAACGACCTGGGAGCAATTAGGGTAAAGTGTCTTGCCCAAGGACACAACGACATTTGGCTCAGTCGGGAATCGAACTGGCAACCTTCTGACTACAAGTCTGACTCCCTACCCACTGAGCCATCTGCACCCCTTTTTGTGTTCAGTGGTAGGTGCCCCTAATGGGAAGGTTCAGCCAATGGCATTTAATTTACCGTAGTTATTTTGTTTCAAATTTCAAGTTGTGTAGAATTATGTAGAATTATGCATACTCTTCTAGCATTGTTCCATTATAATTAGTTAACACCTTATTTTAGGTATATTCTATAAGCAGCAACTGTCATGTAACAAGGTTATTGATATGATGCAGCTATATCTGTCTCTGAGACCAAAGATTACCTAATAGCATTTAATTATTTATTTGATTATGACTGACTTCCTTGTATTACTGGCAGAAGGACAGGAAATCTACAGTATTGGACAGACAAGACCACACATCTACTGTAGATTCATCTCCAATAAGCTCAGACTGCATGGTCTGCTTCAGAAAGCAAACAGTCAAATTAAGCCAAAGACCTGAATTCAACTATCACCTGAATAACAACTATACAGGAGTCTAGGTTAATAACAATCACCTGAGTAACATCTATACAGGAGTCTAGGTTAATAACAATCACCTGAGTAACATCTATACAGGAGTCTAGGTTAATAACAATCACCTGAATAACATCTATACAGGAGTCTAGGTTAATAACAATCACCTGAGTAACATCTATACAGGAGTCTAGGTTAATAACAATCACCTGAATACCATCTATAAAGAAGTCTAGGTTAATAACAATCACCTCAGTAACATCTATAAAGAAGTCTAGGTTAATAACAATCACCTGAATACCATCTATAAAGAAGTCTAGGTTAATAACAATCACCTCAGTAACATCTATACAGGAGTCTAGGTTACTAACAAACACCTGAATAACATCTATACAGGAGTCTAGGTTAATAACAATCACCTGAGTAAC
>JACXGM010008162.1:0-29380 GCA_016801145.1 Umbra pygmaea
TATTGAAAACAATCAACAATTTCCCCGGAGAATTACAGAGGAAATATAGATTGTTGTTATGTGAAACGGTGCAGTGAGGAATAATCAATGGCTATGGTCGTATGATACACAGTTTTAAGTGTATACATCTATATATGTCATAGAAAGTGTTTAGCCTGCTAAACTCGTCTTTGGTCAGTGACAGCGTTTGTCCAAATTATTTTGCTGATGGCCATTCCTATAAAAATGCATAGCGGAATAGCCGATGTTTGAAAATATCCATCCATTACCCTTCTTAATACCAAATTTGCACGCACGTGTGTGTTTGTGGGCGCACACCCGCGCTGTGGGGGTCTGTGCGTGCGAGCGTGCGTGTGTTCAAGCGAGAGATTGAAGTAGAAGGCTTGAGGGTGTAAGGTTGGTCATATCAATTTCCAATTTCACCGACTTTTTTTACTAGTGATATAGGTAATAACTCACTTTTAATATCTGCATTATTCATGTCTATTTTGTAATCGCTGATTAAATTAATCCCTCAGTCTGCATCATTATTAGTTATTATGTTTGCGCATTACAATAATGTTTTTAATGTTCAAGTAGATAATGTAACGGTTTTGTAAAAGGCATTCTCTGGCAGATCAACCATATATTTACAGAAACGAAGTTAAGGTTCAATAACAAATTTAATACCATCATTCAATGTCTAATATTGAAATCCAATTGACGATTGGTTTACCCGTTTTTTATTGACATTGCGATCACGTTCCATTGAAAGTTAGGCTTATAGGATTTAGAAGGAGGAGATCCTAACAAATCGCGAACTACACATGGTACATTGACACCTCAAAGCTGATAGGGGAAACGACATACTGATATACTGAGGAAGTAAAGCTTGTCTTTGCAGAATAATTGACATCGAACTATTCATTACATTCACTTGATAGCTGCACTTTTTATAGGCAAATGTTTACATTTCCCACACCAGGTGGTAGCCAGGATGTGGATACCAAACCATGTTTGACTGCATCTAAACTTAACGTTCACATCTGACGTAATCAAAATTGATCATTTATCTCGCAATATATCTTTGAAGCGTTATAGTCTAATCAGACGTTCTTCCTATACTGAACAGTCTACTCTGTAGAAGGTTTTAACAAGCATCGCACTGTCTCAAAGTCTTGATTATAGATAGTTCTGCATAACGTCTCAATAAAAGCCGCACATAGCTGTCCAGTGTAGGCCTACTTACCAATATGAATGATGGAGTCCGCTTGGACAGAATTGTATTGCAATATCCAGAGGGAAAGGCAAATTAACGGCAACCCCATCTCCGACTTTTAGTGAACCAGCTCATCAAAGCTTTCTCGGCTGTCGGACAATCCAAAGAGGCACCACGAACAATGTCCAAAACTGGTGCAATTTACAACTGGGTTAAGAATCTTCAAAGCGAATAAAAAACGAATTAAGTAACAGAGTGAATATAACTATTGAAAACGTAAAATGAAAGAGAAAAAAGAAAATGGATATCCGTGGTAATATTCAAACACATGTAGTAACCGCGTTTTGTTTCTCTCACCTTCTCCTCAGCTCACCGTATCTAAACGCATGGCAAGCTGTAAAAATGCGGAGCGCAGACACCCCCGTCTAATCGCGCGCGCGCGCACGCACGCGCGCGCACACACACACATCCTCACAAACAAGCTGTACGTACATACTAAATCGCGCGTTCACACTTTCGACATACCGGCAGACCCACGTGACTTTAGAGACTTCACGTCTTCTGCCGGTGCTGTCCAGAGAAAACAGACAACATGTAATTTGTTTTAGATGTGTGCTGTGATTTTAGTTTAGCCTATAGGGTCTGATATTCAAACATGCAGTTCATGTAGCCAGAGGAAAAAAATCAGGGCAAACACAGAATACACACAGATTCATTTATTGCTGTAGGACTAAATCTCAAAAGCAAAATCTACTGTGCTGACTGTTCATTCCAACCCTTATTTAAGCACTGATTCTAATATTAATGGTTGAAAATCTGAATGAGGCTTCATTGTGTGCGTTTGAACATAAAACCTTCAGGATATTAGCTCTGGAGGAGCAGGATTTGAGCCCCATTATCTAAATTATACTGTAACACTCCCTTGCTAAAAAAAAATGGTTATAATTTCAAGTCATTTACATTTCAGTCACTTTAGCGGACACTTATAATGTTGTATTATATTTTATTGAATCTTATTAAATCTTTTATTTACCCAGGTAAGCTAATTGAGAACTTGTTTTTTTTACAATGGCAACCTGACCAAGAAAGGCTTGACAGTGATTATTATGATTATAGGCTCATGTAAAAACACCAAAAGAGCAGAGCAATTAAACATAATCACTGGAGATATTATGAATGTAGAGACAGAAACTCGAAAAGGCCTTATCAATCAAAGCACAGACTGAAGCCTTGTTTATATTAACCCTAAGCACTTACAAAAGTTACATTGAGATCTATGTCAGTCGTTTCAATGGAGAGTGACCTTGACAGAGTTAAATCGCATAACCCTTGAATGGTTGAACAACACTCAGTTGGCACAGGCTCGAAAGGTGCTTTTCTTTGCATCAAGTTGTAAAAGATTGACTGTCCCACTGACATGGGCTTATCAAATAGACAAAGATTACCCAAGGAACAGGGATGCATCGTCAGGATGGATTTCCAAAGCTCATCACACCCAAGTGACTACATTAGGCGGAAAGCAGGCCTTTAAGTCTGCCTTAGGGGGTCAGTGGAGGAACCATGCTCCTTCACACACTGACCCATGTGACATGCTGGTTAGCAGAGCGGGGTGGTATAAAGCAAAATGTTCCTGTGGCCTATAAGGCAAGCTTGATTGGTTGTGATGAGACAGGGCTAGAGATAAAATTGAATATTGAATTCCGTCAAACTGGGAAAGGTAGAAATAGAGGATTAACTAAATTAACAAGTGCTTTTCTTGGGAGGAGCACAAAGTTGTGATCACGATTCATAATAAACATAGCTTGCTACAGGGGTGTAGCACAAGATCCTGGGCCCCATGTATAGGCAGTCCTGATGGGCCCCCATGTTCCTCAACCCCATATATTCCAGACTTTACAAGGGCCCTTTCTCCCTTTTGGGCCCTGGTAATCAGTATTAGTTTTACCCCCAGTCCGACACCCCTGGCTTTGTATTTTGTACACTTTTGTTTGATTTGACTTCATCGCAGTTACAGATATTAACGTGACCTATAATCATCCCACCCCTTTCCTAACCTCATGTACACATCTTCCCCCAGCTGTGGACATCCCTCAGCCCATAGAAATAAAACATTCTGTGGTGCACAGCATTAGCCTTGAACAATCTGAACAATGATTTACAACTCCTCAAGGAAACCAGGAACCGGTACACACAGGTAGTAAGAAAACCTAGGGCAAGTTTTTTCAAACAGAAATTTGCTTCTTGCAGCGCTAACTCAAAAATGTTCTGGGACACAGTAAAATCCATGGAGAACAAGAGCACGTCTGCCCAGCTGCCAACGGCTCTAAGGCTAGGAAACAATGTCACCACCGACAACTCCACTATAGTAGAGAATTTAAATAAGCATGTTGTTATGGTCGGCCATGCTTTACATCTGGCCACCGCCACCCGGACCACCAGCCCTGAATCCATCTTAACATCTCACCCAAGCCCCCCATGTTTCTCCTTATCCCAAATCCAGACAGCTGTTGTTCTGAGGGAGCTGCAAAATGTCGACCCTTACATATCAGCTGGACTGGACAATCTGGATCCTTTCTTTTTAAAACTGTCTGCAGTAATTATTGCTCCTCCCATTACTAGCCTCTTCAACCTCTCATTTGCATCATCGGAGATCCCTAAAGACTGGAATGCTGCTACAGTAATCCCCCTATTCAAAAGTGGGGACACTTTAGACCCAAACTGCTCCAGTCCTATCTCCATGCTGCCCTGCCTCTCTAAAGTCTACAAAAGCCAGGTCAATAAACAGAAAATCAACCATTTCTAATCCCACCACAGCCTCTCTGAAATGCAAACTGGTTTCCGTGCTGGTCATGGGTGCACCTTAGCTACTCTGAAGGTCCAAAACAACGTAAAAATCCCTGGAACTGGAGTACACGTCCCCTTTACTACCTTCAAAATATTACTTTCGGATTTATTGACTGATCATTGTACATGTTGACTCTACCCCCTATACTTGTCCGTTATGCCCCTATTGTCCTCATCAAATCCTTAACGCATCTTGCACATGCTCACATCCTCAGCTTCTGTTTTCATGTGTGACTGAATATTTGTACTTTGTAAAATTTCATGTGTAATTTTATGCTGCCTTGCACCCTGCGCCTTGTCATACTTGTCTAGGCCAGGTTACAGTTGCAAATGAGATTGTGTTCTCAATCAGATTATCTGGTTAAATAAAGGTGAAATAAAAATAAAGATTTTTTTTTTTTAATTCCATCAAAAGTGACAGGAGCCTTTGCTCCCTTCAAACTGTTTTTGAAGTACTATCGTTTCCAGAACTACAAGGGTGTGAAAGAGATATGGAGGAATTTCCTCGTCAGATTACCTTTTCCTTAACTTGTTTTAATAATTTAGCTAAAAGTCAATTTAGCCTACAAAGAAGCTAGGCTGCTAATCTTTGGACGTGTTGACGGACTCTAGCTGAGCTGAAATGATGCAGTCTGATAAATGTCAAAGGTTGTAATACGTGTTCTCCTATCTTGAATGAAAAGGTCATGTTTTGCAATCTCTCAAAATAATTGCAATTTCTGACGTGAAACACACTCTGCTCCATCTGTACACGGACTGTACACCAGTAGAACAACAGGGGTGGGAAATTCTTGAATGTATGTTTTTCTTTGAACTTTTACAATTGTATAACATAGTTGAACTATATTTGAATGTGTCTTATAGTAGTACTTTTAAGTCAAACCTCGTGCCAACGATTCTAAAAAACACTGATAGCGAATGAAGCACTCTTGATGTAATGTGTGAGACTAAGTTATTGCTCACGGTTACACCCAAAATAGTGGGTATCAATCTACTGGCTAATCCAGGGAGGCAAGATTGATCACTGGGTCCTCTTGTCTGGCGCACAGTGCCAAAAACAGGGTGATAGCACTTGGATGTGCACTAGTGGCATGCATTGTCTTTGTTTGCCTCTTTAAAAAAAACAACTAAACAAAATAAATCATATACGATTAGCCTATGTGTTTGGGGAAACAATATCTGCTGAGCCACTACACTTTCTGCAAGAGTCCCATCAATCGCTGCGCTCCCTGCAAAACGCAGTGTGCCAAATCTTCTATTAGAGAAAGACCAGCCATCTCCAATTGAATTTCCCATTATCTCAGTCTGTTTAAATTATTTTTTTTTTACATGTGCCTATAATTGAACAAATTACTATATTTAAAATGTATTTTTCATCATGAAAAATGTCTGTTTGTTTTCTAGAGTGGTTTAGTGGTCCACATTACAGCCCCCGGAGCTAAACATACAGATGCAGCCTGGGTCTAATCTATTGCTCTTTGGGTAGCATTATATTAAAAAAAATGTATTTCACCTTAAGTGTACAAGGTAAGAAAGATTAAACCTGCAGTATGTAACTTTTTCGAAAAATACATAAAAATACAAAAACAATGTTTTCGGACTAGTGAACATTAGAAACTAGTATATTGGATCCAGGGGTTAAACTTAAAAATACAAAATACAACCACAATAGAATAGCAAAATCGACATTTCACAATATCTAACTGAAAACAAATGTATATTATGGACAAAATGGTGATATTTCCCAGGTATTATTCCTGCGTTCAGTAAAAATAAATATCTATAAAAAAATATATATATATATTCGGAATATTTGGGCCAACATGAGAAATGAATGGAAGTTGCATAGTGCAACTTTAAGAATTGATCAAGTACACGGAAATCACAAAACAGCTCAGGCATTTGTTAAATTTGTTTAAATGCATAAGAAGGGATGACAATGTTTGTGTTTAAAGCCTTTCATTGGCCCTGTACCCAATCATTGGTTTGCCTCCCATATGTTGGATGGGACTAAAGATTCAATGGCTCTAATTGCAAGAGTAGGGGTGTTATATCCAATCTGGCCATCATAGCAACCTAATCATCCCCAGCTTTCAATTGGCTCATTCATCCGCTCTCCTCTCCACTACTACTCCTTACTCCATTTCTGTAAATTAGAATATTTCCCAGTCAACTTACCTGGTAAGGGACTGTTTGTTATTTATTGGGGGACAGGTCTAGTCAAATTCAGGTTATCAATAAAAAAAACTGCCCCACCCGCCCCAAAGCAAAAAGATATTTTCACCTGACCCTCCCCTTGTTTTTACAAAAAGTTATCACACCCTCCCCCATACAAATATTATGAAAAAATATTTTTATATAAGTAGGCATAGGTGTAACTTTCTGTACAATGCAAGGAGAGAGAGGACAAACACGAAAGAGATTAAGTGTAACGTCCAGCTCTGTGTTAGGCTGTCTATGTTCCCTTGTATGTTCAGTGATGTCTCTTGTGATTATGTCTTGCGTTCTCAGTGTCTTTTCAGTATACATTTATACAGTGGTTTAGTTATGTTCCTTTGAGTTGCTCCCTAATGTATTGTGGTCTGTGGTTCCCCCTGGTGTCCCTTCTGTCTGTCTCCTGTTCGCCCCTCGTGGCAGTATTTTGTTTATCGTAATAAACTATTGTGTATTATTGGACCTTCGCGCCTGTCTCTCACTCATATCTCTAGGAGAATGTGACAGATTGACGAACCGTAATGAAGAGGCAGCGAGGGATCCGCCACAGACCTGAGGAGAGCTTTGCTCTCTCATTCGGAGGGATGTTTTTTGGGGGAACGCCGGCTGCATGCGCTCTTTCTCCCCACGACAGGGAGATAGAGCAGCCGACCGAGCCGGTCCGACTCGCCTCCATGTGGGAGATCGACAGCTCTGACGAGGATTATTTCCCCATGGAGGAGGGAGAGAATGACCGGTTCACGGAGAATATCTCCCTATCTGAGGAGGAGGAAACGGGAGAGGAGGAGGAGATTGAAGCAAGAGCTGTGGAGCTACGGGCACACATGGCCCGGCTGATGGCCTCTGCCTCTGGAGCCCGCTTCCCCACTGTGTCCTGGGAGGACCTGGTGCTCTCCGTGTTCCCGACGCGACACCCCCGGCAGGCTATGGATGAGGGCTATGGCTGGGAGAACGACACTGAGGAGGACGGTGACCTCTGGGACGAGGAGGAGGACGAGTGGGAGATTCCCACCGAGTGGACAAGAAGGGCCATTCGGAGGAGCCCACCATCGCTACCTCCACAACAGCCCCGGATGGCCTCTCATCCCCCCGGTAGGGTTTCCCACTCTCCCTTAACCCACACCCCTAGTCCTCAGTCTGGCTACCCCTTTAGCTTTCAGGCTAACACCCCCTTACTAGCTCTCAGGCTAGAACCCCTAGGCTCCCAGTTACTGCCCCTAGGCTCCCAGTATCTGCCCCTAGGGCTCCAATATCTGCCCCTAGGCCCCCAGTATCTGCCCCTAGGCCCCCAGTATCTGCCTCTAGGGCACCAGGTTCTGCCCCTAGGTCCCCCCTAGTTGCCCCCAGGGCAGGAGTAGTTGCCCCCAGGGCAAGAGTATTTGCCCCCAGGTCACTTGTGAAGACCCCTAGCCCTGTGGTTCAGGGTGGTAGTTCCCGTTATAGGGCTCCCCGTCAGACGGTTAGGGTTCCCCACCACAAGATGGCTGACCAACACCAGATGGCCGACCAACACAAGATGGACGACCTCCCCGGGTATGATAGTGAGGGGGAGGAGATGCCAGCCCTCATAAGAGGTTCCCCCCTCCAGACAGCTGTCGGTCACCCCAAGAAAATTTTAGGGGGGGGCTATGTGGGGTGGGGACAGCCACCCCCTGCAGTCTGCACACTGACACCTCTAGCAGACTGCACACTGCCTCTGGCAGCGGTCTGCGCACCGCCAGAGCCTCCGGCAGTAGTCTGCCCACCGCCACGGCCTCCACCAGCAGTCTGCGTGCTGCAGCCGCGGACGTCCGGACCCCCGTCTCAGCCGCCGCTGACGTCCGGACCCCCGTCGCCGATGCCGCTGATCTCCGGACCCCCGTCGCCGACGTCCGGACCACCGCCGGACCTCCCAGACACCCTGCCTGAGCCAGGGCTCCCAGACACCCTGCCTGAGCCAGGGCTCCCAGACACCCTGCCTGAGCCAGGGCTCCCAGACACCCTGCCTGAGCCAGGGCTCCCAGACACCCTGCCGCCCTGGCCACCTGAACTGCCTGACCCCTGGCCTCCTGACCTGCCTTTTCCCGGGCTGCCTGACCTGCCTGACCCCTGGCCTCCTGACCTGCCTTTTCCCGGGCTGCCTGACCTGCCTTTTCCCGGGCTGCCTGACCTGCTTTTTCCCGGGCTGCCTGAACTGCCTTTCCCCGGGCTGCCTGAACTGCCTTTCCCCGGGCTGCCTGAACTGCCTTTCCCTGGGCTGCCTGAACTGCCTTTCCCCTGGCTGCCTGAACTGCCTGTCCCTATGTCATTCCCTGCCACTGTCCCCTTGCCAGTCCCTCCTGACCCAGGGCCCCTCTGTTTCCCTCCTTACCCAGGGCCCCTCTCTGTCCCTCCTGACCCAGGGCCCCTCTCTGTCCCTCCAGACCCAGGGCCCCTCTCTGTCCCTCCAGACCCAGGGCCCCTCTCTGTCCCCCCTGACCCTGGGCCGCCTTCTGTGCCCCCTGACCCCGGGCCGCCTTCTTTCCCCCCTGATCCCGGGCCGCCTTCGGTCCCCCCTGACCCCGGGCCGCCTTCTGTCTCTCCCGGCTACGGGCCCCTTTTCTTGCCCACTCCGGTGTTGTGGGCGCAGGAAGGGGGTTCTGTAACATCCAGCTCTGTGTTAGGCTGTCTATGTTCCCTTGTATGTTCAGTGATGTTACATATAATGCCCAACAGTTTACTCAAATAAACCAGGAAAAAAATACATTTTTTAACAACACGAGAAAACAGCTGAGAATGTTTGAGGATTAATACAAGTGCTGAATAGGATAATTACAGTCCATGAAATGTCATAGTGCTACATAAACTATAACCTAAAACATGGAACAGCTCATCAAGCCCTGATCAATCTAGGGGGCACCCTTACAATTGGTTTGATGTTTCTTGACCCATTCCAAAAATGCACTTGTCTTTGGCACTTGACTAGCTATGCATCACTACATTACAAACATTAGACTAAATTTAAAAAAGCTAAGAAACCTCATCATATCAAAAAGATATGATTCCTGTTTCACTTGTTGAAGGTGTATTTTGTACTACACAACATATTTCAACCTGAACGTTAGGCTTGTGAACCTTGCTCAGATTCTTCAACAATTCAATATAAGGAGGTACCATACATTAAGCAGGGCATGATGGAATAGTTTAAATGATAACTTGGAAAAAACAGCTTTTAAGCCCCTATAAAATACTCTCCCCTCGCCTCTGCACCCTCAAGAAAAACACAGCACTCTCCAGATCAAAACTAAAGGTTGCAACCCCCTCCCCTATTTTTGACCAAATAAATAAAGCAAACAGGATGTGAGTGGGTAAGGAGATGGTGAAGTGAGCTCTGGTAAAGTCGGGATTTGCCTAGCATGGATCAAATCCAGCAGATAAGATATCTTTTGCTACTTTACTGTCCATTAAAGCCTAAAACGAAAATATATCTTTACAATATTGTATAGACCAGAGGCATCATGCCCATTGAAACTGAGGGGGCACGTATCCCCTCAGATTTTTGAGCCAAGTGGATTTTCCTTTTAATGTCTGTATTTGTGTGAACATGTTTCCGTGTTTTGTGCACACTGTGCCCCCTTAAAAATAATAGGTGCATGATTCTTCTGGTATAGACTGTAATAAAAGTAATGTTGCATAACTTCAAAATACATTGTTATTATCCATTAAAGCTTGTATTATTACAATTTCCTTTAACTAGGCTACATTTCTCCTAACTACTCTGCATTTCACAGGCTGTTCCCTTTTTCCACCACCTAGCACCGGTTTATGCTTTTGTCTGTTAAAAAATTATGAAATAAATCATAATTTTTCCGTTTATACTATTTTTATTTATTTCACATTTTTTTAACCAAGTAAGCCAAGAGTACTGATTTTTGTTTGCAATGGTGACCTTTAAAATGTTGACAGAAAGCAATACAATCACCAATGACTCTTCTTGCTAAAAGTCCTGTTCATCCCATCTGTTTTCTTTGAGTATATGTAAAGTACGTATATAAATTAAATAAAAACCACATCCCATCCTGAATATTACAGGAACATTCTGTGCCAAAGAAAAATTAAACAGGGGTTCGAGCCCCTGCTTGGCTACTGTTTGTGCCATTTCTCTCTGTTTCCCTCTACATGCCTGTTTTGCGAACATTTGCATCTCTAACCCTAGTCCTGGAAAGTTACCATCCTGTAGGGTTTTCACTCCAGCTGGTTATTTGATTTAGGTGGGCTAAATTAGTGTTGTAGTGAAAACAATCAGGACAGTAACTCTCCAGGACCAGAGTTGGAGATGCCTGCCTATGCTTCCTATTGTTCTCTAATTAAAACTGTAGTAAAAATATATCCTCAAATTAAAAACTTTAAATAATAAATATTTGTTTGATAATCAAGAACATGTTTTTGCAATCTATATCACTTTTTTCACAATGCAGTAATAAATTAAAAGTTGGATATTCAATATCATTATTTGTGCAGCTGAGTAGCATCAATGTATGTATTTGGTATATAAATAGCTAACTGAGCTATAATGAGCCAGAAGAGAATCAAATGTTTAATAAAATTAGGTTTCAGTCAAATATGGCAAGTTTTGTAGCTCTTTTTAAACTTTATCAGCTCTATAAGTTTAGCTTGAATTTACCACATAAGGATTGATGATTTGTGATTGGTTGACGATGTTCACTTGTTTTACGCTGGTAGTAATATCATACCTTAAAAACAATTATTCACAAGCTGGCCTGGACATGCTGCCGAATTTGTATTGCTCAGAGCCAGTCCTGACCTCCCTTGGGCCCTAGGCTACATTCTGCAAAGGGGCCCGCCTACCGGACCGGTTTGCCACATAAACCATTTGCCATTGTAAGACACCGAAACACCCCATTGCTCCCACTACAATCCTCCCTCATTTAAAACAGTTTTATACTTTTATTATATATATACTGGGATGCTTTTGTGGGACCATTTCAGTTTCCTGTATCATGGGACATTTCTTCAGCTAAATGCATAGTCTAGGCTCAATTTACAAGTGAATATTGCTAGTTTTAAGCTGGATATCATGAACACAAACTGAAATTAAAATAATACTGTACTATTTTACTACATAATACAGAATTATTATTAAGAAACAATCACCATTTGCCAACAGTATGAGAGACAGAAACACAGACACCCACTGAACCGGTGACCGACTCTGGGACATCAGACAAACATTAAATACAAGGTGACACGTCGTCAGGTAGACGACAACCAGAGAGAAAGAGTAAGAGCCAGAAAGCATTTCGCTGCAAAGCTGATTTCACACTGCAGTGGCTCCAGCCTGTCCCGGTTCATAATGCGGTAGAGGGAACGAGGTGCGTGAACACCATAACTGGATTGAAGAAAGCGAGCCTAAACAGAGCAAACAAAATAAGAAGAAGTCCCATAAAATGTAATGATGTTAGGATCTCTATTTTAAGATACTTTATGACAATCTCCGGCATTGTGATGCAGAATTGTACTTGTAGAATACTAGACATGTGGGGACAGGCAAAATCAAATGATAGTACATATGACAAACACGGAGAAAAATGTTGGCAGAGATAAGCAAACACTAAATGCTGACAATATCAATTACATTTCTTTAGTACATAGTACATATATTGGTATTAGTTTTTGGTTCAAGGTCAGGGTTAGACAATCCTTTTCTTGCTTGGCTACATAGAAATCAAATTAAGTGAAATTAGCAATTAATGAATTGACAAACTATGTTCAGTTTAGCGATTTACTGAATTTTACACAGTATTAATGTAGTTCTTTATGTGTGTTGCCCTGTCCTCTTGCTAATGTATGGCTTTGTTCAGGTAGTCATTTAAAATGAAAATTGGTTTTCAACTGACTTACCTGGTTAAATTAAGGTGAAATAAATAAATACATAAATAAATCCATAAAACAAAACCACCTGGTCTTCTGGGTGAGTAAATCAAAATCCTTTAGGAAGTGCTTCAGGAACAAGTTTGCACGTCTGTGCTCCCGGTGTTTTGAACATGGCTCCCTTCTCTGTACAGTATAAATGTTGCCTGGATAAATAGAACCATTATTCCGGAGAGTCCTCTTTACAAGATTTTTGCTGGCATATAAGACTTTAAGCTTCCTACATTCACAGACACTTGGGAGGAATCGCCAACTGTTCTAGAGTTTATATCTGGCTCTATAGCTTTAACCATTCTTGTGTTCACTTAGTAATGACATTGTATTTTCACAGTCTCAAACAAGGACTGAATGCACAGGCAATCTGTGGGCTGTTGTGATGGACAGCTACAGAGCAATCCAGCCTGTATTCACCATAACGTCAGACCCTTCTACGTGCCAATCCCTCAATGCATTCTTTGCAATCAATTACAGTCCCAGGGGCACCAAAGTGCAGGAGAAGGATGAGATCACCATCTTCTACTGGGAGGTGTTAGTTGTAAAATGTCCAGTTATTGTTAATCACTATGAAACACATACATTCTGACTGGGATCCAATCGCTTCAACGTTTCTCAGTATGGCGTCCTTCCGTGCGGATCAAGCTAAATTATATGCATTGACAACCATCTGCAAACGTGTGTAAAGAACTGTTCATTCGTTAGATTTCTGCTCACTGCCAAACAGTAAATGACTGAAATGTTACATTGAAGGACATTTTCACCTTTATTATTGCCATAGATAACCTTCCTATCTGGCCTTCATTGAAAGACTAAGCGTAGAATGTGTATTACTACACACAAACACACTTGAATTCATTAATTGTAGCCAGCAATCCACAGCTCATTGGACAAAGACCAGAGGATTAATGTAGCAGCATGTTTTGTCAGAATCAGAAGTTTGAGTCAGGACGAGGTGAAAGAGGATGAGTCAGCCCTGTCCGGGGTATTCCAGGCTTCTGAAACCACAGCAACCCATTTGGTGGAAAGGGGGTCCCTGTCACCTGAGTCCATCTCTAATAGAAACAAATTGTACATGGACCCCTTGAAGAACCACGTCTCGGGCATTTTTCTGTAATCAACAATCCAGTGGAGGAGATGGGATCTGTCAGGCTCTGCTGGGATTGGCTCCTAACCCTTTCGCGGATTTGTAGTTTAGTACGCTTATTCCTAGTTTGTGTTATTGACTGATAGTTGAATGACATCACACTCGTTAACAGCAAACACCTGGGAGCAATTTGGGTTAAGTGCCTTGTTAAGAGACTTGTTCAGGGATTTTTCACCTGGGATCAGGGATTCAATCTAGCAATGTTTTGGTTATCAGAATCTTGAAACATGAATCATAATACCCTTTTCATTATGTTTCACAGATGTGGTGAAGTTTATTTTGTCGTCAAATGTCTGCATTAATGTAATGCCTGTAGACTCCTGTGATTCTACTGATTTGCACAGCAATGAGGCTGTATTCCTTTAACAGTCACTGTTAATAAAAGAGCAGCATTTCATCAACATTAAGCTTAATTAAACAAGCTTAAGCAAGATGTTTATGTCAGCAGATAGGGTTAGCTACCTAGTCAAGCTTAATAGTTAATTTCCATCAGCTATACAAGGCTCATTCATGCTTTAATAATTAGAAGCAGCTTTTCAAAAAGATTGGTGTTGACTATAATTTTTTTAGCTAGTCAGCTATGCTTTTTAAAAGCAAGGAGAATGAATATACCGTATATTGTTAAAATAATTTACTGGTGCATGTATGGATATTAAGGTAAAAGGGAGAGCCTTATATCATGGGCATCAGACAAGTGCACAGATAGATCTCAGGGGGGCTTGAGCACTGCCCTTTTCCCACTCATACTCAACACGTGCCCTCTTGGGCGATGATATATTTAAAATATATATATTATTTAACATACTTCAATATTATAAAATTATATACTAGTGACATTCCTTAAAATGTAATTTTCTGACATTTAACCCTCCAGGGTCTTGGGGGGCTTTAGTCCGCCTGGCACACAGTTGACTTTTTGGCTTCTAGAAAGGTCATAGTTTGATCTACAGTGAAGTGGCTTATGGTTTTGGATTCAGAAGACCCATGGCTACAACATGGATGAATGAAATCCAACATCCTGTGTCATAGAATTTTATTTTTAATTAAATATTTATCCCAAAAAACTAAAGAATGTATGTATTTTTTTTGTTTTTTACATATAATACCATGTTATATATATAATGAATAAGGCTTTTTATTGCTTATTGTCAAGCCCCCAGGGGTCCTGGACCAATGTGTAATGTTTGGAGGCCACACAATCAAGTCAACATCAAAATGCTGCACTCATTTCCAACTAGATTTCTATACGTTTTTAAAACCCAGCTAAATTCCAAATCCAAAAATGGTTGTTTTATGCAGGATGAGGTCCTACATCATTGTAAATTTGTTATTTTGTGATTTTCACTTCCTAGTTCCTGTCTGTGATATTTTTAGTCAAAAAGAAAGACCGTCGTCGGGTTTGAGGCGCAATATCTCCGGCTCTGATAAACCCACAGAGATGATCCACCACTCATTATTTACGTCTAATTCTCCTTTTTCCAAGCTTTAGTTGGTAGCATGTACAGTTCGTGAGATAATCGCGTTTGATGCACTCAAGCGTCAATAGACCAAGGAGGGTTAAGGGCCCCACTCCACCCACTCTAATAAATGGTTTGTTCCAAATTTACTTTCAGGCCAGGAAAGATAAAAATGTTTCTCACACTGAAACATTGAGTTTACCATTCTGTACTCAGTTATCAATGCTTGACACCGACAAATCTGTTTTTAGACACTAGCTGGCCTATTATCCAGTTAAACATTTAAGCCTGAATGTAAATTTTGAACAAATCATATATTAGAGGAGGTGGAGGGTGGCCTGACAATATTAGAGAATGTGAATGTCATACAACCTTACACAGTAGTATTATAGCATTCTAAATATTATTTTTTTAAAGTAACACCAGCCAAGTGGGCACTTGTTGAGTCTGAGAGGGAAACGGTTAGGGGATCAAGCCTACCCTAAGGTCTTTCTGTGCACATGCCAGTATGGTGGTTGGTGCCAGTCAGGCTGGTTTGAGTATTTCAGAAAGTGCTGATCTACTGGAATCTTCCCACACAAACATCTGTAGGGTTTACAGAGAATGGTTTGAGAAAGTTAAAATATCCAGTGAGCGGCAATTCTCTGGGCAAAAAACTTTGTTGATGGCAGAGGTCAAAGGAAAATGGCCAGGTTCAATTATAGACTGTCAACAGTAACTCAAATAACCACTCATTACAACCAAGGTATGCAAAAGAGCAACTCCAGAGCCGGATAATGAACTGGGCAAATGAAGGCTGGGCCCAAGGGCCTCTGACCATTAGGGGCCTCTGGCTAAACGGTACCCCGAGGCCTCTAATGGTCCGAGGTCCATGAGATACTCTACTGTGAATGTAAAATGTATATAGAAAGACCGATAGTGCTTGAATAAGTTTTAACGTTTAGCCTGACAAGTGCCCCATGACTGCACTTTCTGCACCTCAACCAATACCAGGGCCCTTCTACAAGTCAAACTTGAGCCCCCCATCTCCACCTCAACGCTAAGCAGGACTTCTTCACAAACCATACTAAGGCCCCTCCTCTACAAACTATACCAGGATCCACCACCTAAACAGGGGCCACTCAGTCCCGCCACAACCAATACCAGGGCCTCTAACTACCGGTGTGTGTAAGATAATATATTTGTACTCAATGTTTTGCATACCCCTCTAGAATTGTTAAGAGATGTACCATTTTTAAAGAAAACAAGATTGAGGAGGCTTTTTTTCTCATTGGATTCATATTCAACTGTAGGTCATAACAGAATGGCACAATCATAAAGCAAAACATGGCAACTAAGAAAATATGGAAATTAAAATGGGGTATTGCCCCCTTTAGCATAATTGGCAGTGTGCAGTAGTTTGTGATAGTTGTCTTTGAGGCGTCAAATTCTTGACCATTTCGTCTTGGCAAAATGCCTCCAGGTCATGCAAAGTCTTTGGTCGTCTTGCATAAACCGGACATTTGAGATTTCCCCAGAGTGGCTCGATGACATTTAGGTCAGGAGACTGTGATGGCCAATCCAGAACCTTCACCTTTTTCTACTGTAACCACTGGAGGGTCAACTCGGCCTTGTGCTTAGGGTCATTGTCATGCTGGAAATTCCAAGAGCATCCCATGCACAGCTTTAATGCAGAAGAATGCAAATTGTCTGCCAGCCTTGTCCAATAACATGCTGCATTCATCTTGCCATGAATTTTCACAAGGCTCCAGTGCCTACAGAGCTCACACAAACCCAAAAACTCAGTGAACCACCACCATGCTTCACAGTGGGGATAATATTCTTTTCAATATAGGCCTTGTTGACCCCTCTCCAAATATGGCGCTTATGGTTGTGACCCTCCAAATTACAGTGTGACAGAAGCAGTGAGACATTTCAAGGTGTTGTTGGGCATATTGTAACCAGGCTTTTTGTAGCACTGGCGCAGTAAAGGCTTCTTTCTGGAAACTCAACCATGCAGCTCATTTTTGTTCAAGTATCGTCATATTGTGCTCCTTGAAACAACCACACTGTATGTCTCTCGAGGTTACCTGTGGGTTTTTCTTTGTATCTCGAACAATTCTTCTGGCGGTTTTGGCTGAAATTGTTCTTTGTCTACCTGACCTTGGCTTGTTATCAATGGATCCTGAATCTTCCACTTCTTAATAAGTGATTAAACAGTACTGACTGACATTTGCAAGGCTTTGGATATCTTTTTATATCAATTTACAACTTTATGCAGTTCCAGGACCTTATCATGTAGGTCTTTTTACAGTTCTTTTCTGCTCTCCATGGCTAATAGATAAATCGATAACTAGTAATAGATGGTCAAAAACCATCAAAGTAAGCCGAGATCCTTGAATTCAGCGAACATCAATTTGATAGACTGGTGGAGAGCATGCCATTACCAGACCATTACTATTTGTCACGATTTGGATGGTTTATGAGAGAAGGAGATCACCGCAGCAATAGTGGTGGTAGATGATCGTTATTTAAATACTTGACAATATCTTATCCAGGTAACACAAACTGCAGGGTACGCGGTTAGCGAGATGTACAATATATAGAAATATATAGCCTACGTGCACTTAACACCGGCACGGGAACGCTGACAGCTAACAGAACATATAGAAAGTACACAGAGACTTCGCCATTGGGACTCACTTCTCACAGAATGCATAAGTCTCCCTGGAAAGGTTTGAAAAGAATAGCAACGATCCACCTGTAGCAGGAATTAATGATCAACACCTCCTACCAAGTTCGGCCATGCTTATAAAGAAAACTCCCTAACTAACTAACCTAACGCAGTTGCATCAATTCCCTAATCAAACCCTAATCTAACCTTACCTAACAACTATCTTCGCAATGGCCGAGCTTGGGGAGAGGTGCTCCAACACTTAAAGATATATACCACTCAACTAATAACTTCATGCAATGCATGGAATAACACTAATAAATCTATTTATATAGACATATACATGGAATTACTAAAGAATATACATTTCATCAAACATCCAATAACCAACTAAATATACAAATTAAACTAAACAATACATGAGTCCATGATCTCAGTTCATGTCCACCCCTGCCATCTGCTGGGCAGGGTGTGACACTATTGTTATTAAATTATTAATATTTTACCTAATATTGATTTCTGATTTCACATTAGTATTTTGTTGTTTAAAAATGAATATGAACTTATTTTCTTAGAATTATTCAAGGTCTGACAATGCATCTTTTGTTATTTTGACCAGTTGTCATTTTTAGCAAAAATAATTTTTTTATTTGGAATTTGGGATAAATGTTGTCAGTAATTTATGGAATAAAACAAAAATGTTAATTTTACCCAAGCACTCAATAATAAAACTAGAGATTTTGCTGTGGTTTCTTCATTCTTTCCAGAGCTGTATATTTTTTCTAATGATTCAGACATTGTGCTGTAAACCCCTGGAGTTATCTACAGTACAGGTGTTCTTCTGTTTTATGTATTATGGCCTTAACCCTCCTAGGGCTAAGGGGGTTTAAGTCCGCCTGGCACTATTGTGATATTTTGGCATCTGAAAGTGTCATACTTTGACTTAAAAATGTTGTGCTTTATAGTTTTGGATTCAGAAGACCCTTGGCTACAAGATGAGTAAATAAAATCCAGTGTTCTGAGACATTGCTTTTCCTGTATGATGTCATATAAAGCCAAATAAAACACTAGTGTACCCATCTTGTAATAGCTACTTCCAGCAGGATAACGGACCACGTCACAAAGCTCACATTAACTCAAACTGGTTTCTAGAACATGCCAATGAATTCACTGTACTCAAATGGCCTGCACAGTCACCAGCTCTTAATCTTTTGAGCACAATTGGGATGTGGTGAAACAGGAGCTACGCATCATCGATGTGCAGCTGACAAATCTGCAGCTACTGCGTGATGAAATAATGTCAATATGGACCAAAATCTCAGAGGAATGTTTCCAGCACCTTGTTAAATCTATGCCATGAAGAATTCCTCTATGCCATGAAGGCAAAAGGGTGTTCAACCCGGTACTAGTAAAGTGTACCTAATGAAGAGGTTGTGAGTGCATTGTTTAGCTGTCAATATAACGTGGGCATCAACCATCCCTGCCTTTGTCTAGCTTCCTCTGCAGGCAGTGCTGCCAGCAAGTAGTGAAGAACAGGGAGATGGACAACAGCACTGTAGCAGTGAAGAAATAGGCTGATTCCCAAATATAAACTGGTCTTTAAGGTCAGTGACATTTTTGCATAATGCATTTATTTTGGTTCAGTCAATTGACTGATTCCTTTATATGAACTGTAACTCAGTATCTACTTTGAAATTGCTGCTTTTTATTTTGTTGGTGGTGCTGTTAAATTAGTTGGAGAGAGCACAATTTAAAAAGAAATCTGATATTGTTAGACAAGAGGAATAGAGGCACTGTTCTGATCTTAATAATAATAATATTAATTATATGTAGCAAGAGGACTGCAGGCACTGTTCTGATCTTAATAACAATAATATTAATTATATGTATCTCTGAGCTTAATAATAATAATAATAATAATATGAATTATATGTAGCTCTGATCTTAATAATAATAATATTAATTATATGTAGCTCTGATCTTAATAATAATAATATTATTTATATGTAGCTCTGATCTTAATAATAATAATACTACTAATTATATGTAGCTCTGATCTTAATAATAATAATAATATTAATTATATGTAGCTCTGATCTTAATAATAATAATATTAATTATATGTAGCAAGTGGGCTGCAGGGAGTAGTCGCCAGGCAGATGAGAAGTTGAAAATAAAGATTTAATCGCCATAATGTGAAAGCTACAAAATAGCAAATATTTGTGGTGTCAAAAATGCTTGTCTATAACACACAATCAAACTGACCACATCCATAGCTGCCAACTCTCACGTTGTGCCCGTGAAACACGCATTTGATTGGTGTCACACACTCACGCCAATCAAATATGTGTGTCTAACGTGCACTGCGTGAGAGTTGGCAGCTATGTAACACACTGAACAGGAAACAATGACAGACAATGTGAACACAAACAAGAGGGAGATAATATACAGTTATTACCTACGCCTCCCCGGAGGGAGGGGAAAATGACACCCCGCCACTCAGGGAATACACCAACACAACAGGCTCTCTCACTCAAATACACACAGAATACTAAAGACTTACTAATACTAAAGATGATCTGAGTATCCGTGATCGGAATGGGCATGAGCGGAGCTACCCGGAAGTGTTTCATTCAAGTATGAAATCGATATGGTTTGCTCAACAATTGCTACATTCCGACTTGAGCTACAGAGTGATGTTTTTGATCAAACACATGGCAATAGCTGTGCGAAACGTATCAATATCAGGCTTAAATTAACCGTTTCTGGGTAGCTCCGCCCACATCTGGAAAGGCCACGCCCATTCACACAGAAGGACATGCTAATGGCTAATACACAGATCACCTCACACACTGACAAAGTGAGCCTTCAAACACTGGGGCTTTTAACCCAGTCCAAACAGGTAGCAGCTGATAGCATTGATGAGGGGGTGGGACCAGAGTAGAATGAGCCCTGGCATCTCCAATCAGTGGCTGATTGACTCCACCGTTTGGACACACAGACTGAAAACACGCAGGCACGTACATAATATGAATATATTTGGGATGGAGGGCCAGACACATAGTTTATCATGGATTACATGCAACAGCCCTGAGTAAAATAACTGAGTATCCCATGTTTACTTTTTGCACTGTTTAAATTACAAAATATGAATGCATTAACACTTAAAATTAGGATAGTAACCAGGGCTGCCAACTCTCATGCATTTGATTGGTTTCACACCGTGTGGAACCAATCAAATGCCTGTGTCTCACGGCAAATGCGTGAGAGTTGGCAGTGCTGTAGCAATAGAACAGTCCAAATGAATATTGTCACCTTTAGGCAGTTTGTCTCTACTAGCCTACTCATAAGCAAGTCTACTCCAAGAATTAGGCGTTCAATTACAAAACATCAAATGTAAAAAAGATACCATTGTTTTAATGTGATTGGATTGATTAAGTTCATGAAAACTTCTTAAATCAGTGCTTTCTTAAAGGAATAATGTGTTGAGGAGACTAAACTAGTTCTGAACATAGTATTTGTTTAAAAATAGTGGTGTAGCAACATTGGGAAGTGGGAATTATGGACAATTGGAAAGAGTGTGTAAGTCTACGCATGTGGGTGTGGGTTGCGGGGGTGTAGGGTACCCTTTTTTTACTTGAGCTCCTTCACCCCAAAATGTCCATGTCCCTGATGGGCAAAAATGTACTAGCTAATCACTATCATTAGTTGTCTTAATAATATAGCACATAGTTCTAGGCTTAAATTACGCATCTATTACTTCACATTGTATCAGCCTGAGGGTCCCGTTGAAGTTTTTGGTCTTACCTGCAGTTACTACAAAATGATGAGTAAAAGCTGCTGGGGTATGAAAGCATGTTCCAGAGTGGATTTGTGGGAGCCTGACCTTATCAGAGATGGGAGAAGCAGACTCTAAAGCCCTACGCAGATGATAGGTGTGTGATAATCCAAGATAGTGCACCAGTTATGGCCCATTCACATGGTATGCACAAGACCAGCACTGCATGGGAGAAACTAGCTAGTGAGTACAAGCTGACATTAGTTGGCTCACCAGGTATCGTAGTTTAAGTATGAATTAAGCATTTAGACCATTATATGGAGTTAATTATGAAGTTATAAGTATCAGGGTGTGCACATGATCTCTGTGAGACATAGTGATAAGTTTACCCAAGTGAGCATCAGCTGACCAGAGAGAGCATAACAGCATAGTAGTGCATGAAAAACCCGGTGTACGATTCACTAACTTTCCTACTAAACTAGATGCAGAACTTTAACAAAATTAGCACTAGGTCAGTTTCCCGAAAACAAATGTTTCAGCTTTAATGATACAATACTTTTCAGATACCTTTTCAGAAAAAAAGGTCTGCAAATAATTTCCAGCATGGTAAATTGGCAGCTTTTACTCTTACAATAAAAAGGCTATGACACACCAGTTTAAATTGAAAGCATAGTAATCTTACTAACCATATTGCAGTGTCCCTCAAAATGTTAATTATGGACAGGATGATCCCACTGTGTGGAGTTCATACTTTGCTTCTTTCTTGTACATTTTTGTCATTTAAAATACATTATTTTTCAGCATGTCTTATAGGGCTTACCTCATTGCTTAAAGGGTAACAATGACGAAATTCAGTAATTTGTTCCTAAATCACTTACAGTAATTATTTGACTGTCTGGCTCATTGGGCAGCTCTCTCACTCAGGGAGAGCTGAGTCGAGCTAGCGCGGATGCTACAACATAAGGTTATATGGCTCTCTGGACATGAATGCGCTAATACAACTTTGTGAAATAATGATTATTTGCATGAAAAACAAATGTTCTTTCACAAAGATAATCCCAAAACAGAGAAGCCCAATTGCTTTTGGTACATAAAATATACATGGTCAGTTGCATACTTTGAAAAAGGGGATAGGAGACCCACACACAGACGAGATAGGGACAAAGTCCAAAAGTGGAGGCTTTAAATTATCACAAAATATTTATTTAAACATGCCCAAAGATAAAGTGCAAGGTGCAAAGAGTTAAAAAGTTAAAAATACAAAGGTTTTGGCCAGTCAGGCCATCATCAGTGTAAGTCAGCAAACTAAGAGACAAAGGCATCTATAAAGGCCCAATTACAGGTCATGTGATCAAAGGCAATCAATGATTTGCAACAGCATAGTAAAATGGCCTGGATCTCATGTTGCATGGCCACAGCATAGAGCCCTGTATAGCCAGCAGCATAGAGCCCTGTATTGCACTGCTGGTTTGCTTCTAAAGCTAAGCAGGGTCAGGCCTGGTTAATCCCTGGATGGGAGACCAGTGCTGCTGGAAGTGGTGTTGCAGGGCCAGTAGGGGGCACTCTTACCTCTGGTCTAAAGATCATTCCCAATGCCCCAGGGTAGTGATGGGGACCAGGCCTCTCACTCAATCATGGCCACCTAATAATCCCCCTCCTTCGTAATTGGCATATATAACTACTCACTTCTCCACCTGATTGCTGATGTGTGGTGAGCGTTCTGGTGCAAAATGGCTGCCGTGCATCACCCAAGTGGGTGCTACACATTGGTGGTGGATGAGGTGGTCTTTCACCTCACTATGTAAAGTGCTTTGAGTTCCTTGGAAGAAAAGCGCTATATAAGTTGAATGCATTATTATTCATGGTTGTTACTTCCTTTTCCGTCTGCTGAGAGGGCGCGTTCAACTTCAAACATCAAGGCTGTGACTCGTTCCAGGTAGTCATCCAGGCACACGTCATCTCAGGACTCCCGGCATGTGCCACCAAACCGCTACATCTCATTCAGAATGCAGCGGCCCGCCTGGTGTTCAACCTTCCCAAGTTCTCCTACGTCATCCCACTTCTACACACACTCTACTGGCTCCTAGTTGAAGCTCATATCCACTACAAGACAATGGGGCTCACCTACAGAGCAACAAGTGGAGCTCCTCCCCCCAACTTCAGGCAATGCTCAAATCCTACACCCCTACACGGGCTCTCTGTTATGCCACCTCTGGGCTCCTGACCATCCCATGCCTTTGGGAAGTCAACTACAATCCAAGCAGTCAAAACTCTTCTCCGTCCTGGCTCCTCAATGGTGAAACCAGCTTCCACTGGAGGCTAGAACAGCAGTCTCTACCCATCTTCAGAATACGACTGAAAACCTTCCTCTAATGAGTACTTAAATTAGTTGTATTCCACTTCTGTTGTCTTAAAATGTTTTGTTATTGCTATGATTGTCGTCTAGCACAGTTTTTGTCTATTCACTGTTTTGTATGTTGAATGGATAATGATTAAAATGTAAAGTAAAGGAATGTATTGATTTAGAAACATAAACAAATGATATAATTTGGTAATTGTTCCCCTTTCAGGGCAGATTGGCACATTTTACAACTTACTGGCTTGGGGATACAAACTAGCACACTTTCAAATTCTGGCCAATCACACAAACAATTCACATAGGCAATCAGTTGCCTTAACAAAGGCAAACAAAACACACATAAAACAATGTGACTGTATCATGAAATTTGTACAGCCCCTGTATCACAGGCATATGGTATAAGATTCACTGTATATTCAATTACATATGTGTTCCTGTGCATAAACAAACTAAACAAAAAAGATCTGTTCCAACAGCATCCAGACCACTGAGTCTGTCCTGGAGATGGACCTGAATCTATCAAGAGGTCTGAGGGACACCTCTCTCTACTCATCGCTGGCATCTGAAACAGAACTTATAGTATGATACTGGAGATGGAACTACTATGTCTTGTACATACTGATCTTCTATTTTTGATCACAGGAACAGTAGTTAATCATCTGTCTGCTGCAAGGTAGGGCTGATTGAACATGTACATTTCATTCATTTAGCACAGTGTTTCTCAAATCTTTTTCAATATCGTACCCCCTTTGAATTGCCTTTTTAAGCCAAGTACCCCCTGACCAGCGCCAAGTACCCCTTGACCAGCTCAAAACATTTTTGGAAGAAAAAATTGTTTTTATACAAAAACATTGAAATGCTACATTTCATATGTTTAGAATCCATCACTTAATTCATTAATTATTATAGTATAATTATTTTAGGAATAATGCATGAGATATTTTTAAATTAGCATTTCTGCAAAAAATGTACGTACCCCCGCAGTACTCCAAAATACCCCAATGGGTACACGTACCCCATTTAAGAAACACTGATTTAGCAGAACATCTTATCCAGAGGAGGTAGAGGGATATCCTCTCCGAGCAACGTCGGATAAAATGCCTTGCTCAAGGACACAGCGACAATTCCGGAAACAAACCGGTTTAACTCAACTATTACCAATCCCGACACACTGCTGGTTTCCAGCTCACAATCACCTCTCAGGTACGTGAAAGACATTTTCTGTCACTGCAGGGAAATAAGGAAGCTACACTATTTTCTGTTTACTAGGGTGATTCTTCTAGGAACGCAGCGCACAGAGCACTCCCATCACTGGGAATTCTTTAATTGCATTATTGTGTGATTGTGGCACGCATCACTCTCCAAAGTATAAAGCCTCATTCAATTTGCCTTGATCAAATCCTGAGCCTGATTCCCTGTTGCCTGTCACTCATATGAAACCATGGCAGGTGATAGATCGGCACCCTGCACTCTCATGGCTGAATGTGCCCCATCACTCACGCTATGCTACCTCTGTAATAACAGCATTTCCATCCTCCTCTATTAATGTGTCATTTATTGTATTAGTGTATGAATTCTCATCAACATGTATGACGATGAGTTGCAGCCTATTTCCAAGAACACAGGACACTGGCTAATTACTGTAAATATGTATGCATCCATTTATTTGTCTTGTTCTTTACCCAAACTCAGGAAGTGTGCGCAAATATAATTTGTGCTTGATGTCGTTTTATCCTTCCACACAGGATGCAAACAGTATTTTGAGTATGCTAAAATATCCTGTGTTACTAGGCACTAACTCTACTCAGTCCCTTGCGTTTCCTTTTGACCCAGAAACCCATGGCTGAACCACCAACTAACTACAACGAGATCTTATGGGAATTCCTAATTAGGCTTGGATAGAAAACATAATTGAGAATGAGTAATGGGGACATTTGAAAAGGGGACAGGCAAAAAAAGACAAAAGGAGGATGTAAATTGACGATAGATTAGACAAATGTATTCTAGCTGGTGACCAATGTTTCTGACTCCAGCCACTGCTACACCTATGACACTAGATTTACTTGTGTATTTTTATACTTTTCATATATTTATTGCCTTAAATATATGGATGAATAAACAGTGTATGTATGGGCGCTGTCTATAAACTTCATTTTGTACAGTGAAATTAAAGAATAGGACAGAAAGAAGGTGAACTTTACAAGTGATCAAAATTAATGGTGTCTGTAACAAACAAAATATTATAAAGGATAAAATCAATAATAAAAACAAAAATATATACTGAAAAATGATATTTCATTTAGTATATCTGTGCTTACAGTATGTTGTTTGTTGACAACTGTGGTAGAAGCAGGATAAATGCCTCCATAAACATTGGTGTTTATCATTTAATAGTAAAATAGCAAAACATTGTTCTTTATTAATAATAATAATAATGATCATAAATTATACAGCTTTTACTGCACTTTTTATAAGTAAAACCTACTGAAAGCAAATGAAAAATAATTAGTAGTAGCCTGGGACTACATAAATGTTCGAAGTTTTAAATGTTATAAGGCTGAAAAGAGCAATGAATTGTGTGTTATTATTTTAAGCAGACTATTGTTGTGACTTAAAAAGCAGGACAAATCTTATGGCCAGTGCATGCAGAAATCCAGGTAATTTCAAAGGCTTCTTTCCACTGTAATTTAGTAGAGGGAGGTGTTTCTCAAGACAGTGTGCACACTGTCCTTACGGGGAGACAAAAAAATGTTCCGTAGCCTTTAACCCCACAATTTAATCCCGAAAATTGTACTTTTCACTATCACTGTGCATGCAGGATGGTAAAAACATAAACACACACACACACACACACACACACACACAAACTCCTGTAGGTCACCATCCACAGGAATCCACAGTATCTTCTAAAGCCTCTCTGTACCCTGAGGCAGCGTTGGCAGCATATCCGTTCTCTCAGTACCTTTCCGCTATCACTGCAATCACCTGCCTATTTCATGCTATAGGGTGTGTCCGGCTCATTCCTTGTCGAATTTTGATTAAGTGTCAAATATAAAATTACGTTATTCATACTAACAGTCTCGAAAAACTTAATCCAGTTCCACATCGTTTGACAAAAACAATTGCATATAACACAGTTCTTGTAACCATTGGTAAGCTACCTGCACCTCCATGCAGGCAATGTGTCCTATCCTCCAGTGGCACTAGTTCTGCAGAGTTTGAAGGGAACCTTTGCTGAAATGCTATTACTTTCAGATCTCACCATAGACATTCTATAGGATGGACAGTTCAGTTATTCCTCATTAGCCATTTCTAAATGCTTTTTGATGTTTCAGGTCAATGTCTTGCTGGAATAATCAAAACCTTCAATGGAGATTTCTGGACACATTTCTGGTTGATGTGGGCTGAAACTCTTCTTCAGGTCATGCAGATAAATGTTTTTTTACAAGAGCAGTCATCACAAAGTGCTTTTACAGACACCTGGCCTAAAACCCCCCAAGAGCAAGCAACAACAAGTGATACACAGTGCCTAGGAAACACTCCCTAGTAGGTGGGAACTAGGAAGAAACCTAGAGAGGGACAATCTGGCTGTACCGGGTGGGGAATCTGAATACAACACAGCCTATTGTATTACGGTCACATCGTTTATCAGTGTTCAATTAATGTCCATAAACAGAGACAGAAATGGGTGGGCTGTGACCATAGTCTTTGCGTAGCACCAACACAATGCAGTGGTCTTGTGCAGGGACAATGGGACACACTCTGGAGAGGTACAGCTGGAGTCACCAATTTTATAGTGCATAAAACCAATAATGACAACCAGCAAAGACAAAGGAAGATTCATAACAATTCATACTGTTCTATCAGGATTTTCCAATGTATTGAATAATTAAATGTCCACCATTTTCTTATTTATTTGAGATAATGTTAATATTCTGTGACAGGTATAATGTTATAACAGCAGCTAGATCACTATTTTAAAACTGAGAAGTTTTAAGTGCAATGCACCTCCCTTTTATACTCTGCACTTCACGCACCTTTCAGGCAAGAGACCTAATAGGTTAGGAGAGAAGAATTCACTGCAAAACAGATCTAAGATCTAGAGTGTTGAAAACTTTAATTCTCAATAAACTACAACTAAGCTTTCTGCAACCAGAAACTTGTAGGCTCAAGGTCACACTACATGAATGTGGTTGGACAGTGTCAAAAGCTTGCAAGTCAATTTCACAACCCAAGTCATTAGAAAGACAGTGTTTGATTGAACAGGCTTCACCTCAAAGCTTGTTGATCACTCTGCCTCTCCTGGCTCAGATCCGATGCCCTACAACACACAGAGCAAATCAGTGGATTTTCACTCAAACCTGAGTTTACTGCGGGCTGGAAACATGAAAGATATGCTCTCAACTTTGATGCCTATTGGATTTTGCAAGCACAATGCATTTCAAAGAGTCTGCCTTTTGGAAGACTATTTTGGTTCTTCTCTAGAAAGGCTTCAGGTACGAAAAACAAACGTAGAGTGTGACTGTGATGATAGATCAGAGAAAGGGGTCTGGAAGGAAAGAGGGTGGGGGAACGTGACGGTAGAAAGAGGCGGAGAGGATAGATGAAGACACATACATCCTGGGAACAGAGCAAGTGTTTCACATCTCAAATCATCATGGAACCATTTGATATTTAGCTCCAGTGGCTCCTGTCAATGTTTCTTAATATGGTTGACTACTGTTGACAGAAACATTAAAATGAGGTAAGTGGAGAGTCAACAAGACCCTCAATACAGCACACTGTTTTAAAAAAGGGCTCTCTGTTTATAAATGAGCTCACTTTGTATCAGATATATCACCACCTATCACAATCAATGAAATTAAAGTTTAGGTGTGCAGCAGGATGTACTTCTATCCTATATCTTAGTAGGCATTGGTCAGATTTTGTCTTCTCAACCAAAGTTTTGTTTAAAAGTTGGGACTTTTTACCTAGATTAATTTTTTTAGATGGATTAACATGTGACCAGAGGGCATATTCAAGTAAATGCTTGATCTTTACATTTCTCCATATTTATGTGTTTAGAAGAAAAAGCTGAAGTGCAGCAGAGCTCATGACACCATCTACTGGCTGGAGACATCTCCACACAAACAGGACAGCTAATGCACCGTCATTGTAATGCATTCACAGCGGGCCTAAAATGAGAGAACACATCTACCCAGGAGGGTGGTAAAGTCTTAGGGCGTCGTGGTATATGCTGGGCCGGCACTGCCATGATGGAAAGGCTAATTAAAAGTAGAGAGAGAACTTCATTAATTTTGAATGAGGGAGGAATAAAAAAAAGGACGTGAAATAGATCTGAATCTGAAGTACTAAGCAGCGTTTCCTCTGTCATCAGTATTAACCAGCATTTCCTTTGTCATCCCCAGTATTAATCAGCATTTCCTCTGTCATCCCCAGTATTAACCAGCATTTCCTCTGTCCTCCCCAGTACTAAGCAGCGTTCTCTCTGTCATCAGTATTAACCAGCATTTCCTCTGTCATCCCCAGTATTAAGCAGCGTTTCCTCTGTCATCCCCAGTATTAACCAGCGTTTCCTCTTTCATCCCCAGTACTAAGCAGCGTTCTCTCTGTCATCAGTATTAACCTGCATTTCCTCTGTCATCCCCAGTATTAACCAGCGTTTCCCGTCATCCCCAGTATTAAGAAACGTTTCCTCTGTCATTCCCAGTATTAACCTGCATTTCCTCTGTCATTCCCAGTATTAACCTGCATTTCCTCTGTCATCCCCAGTATTAACCTGCATTTCCTCTGTCATCCCCAGTATTAACCTGCATTTCCTCTGTC
>JACXGM010008163.1:0-29377 GCA_016801145.1 Umbra pygmaea
CCTCCTCTCTACTCGTCCTCCCCCTTCTCCTCTACTCATCCTCCCCCTCCTCTACTCATCCTCCCCCTTCCCTTCTACTCGTCCTCCCCTTCTCAACTCGTCATCCTCCTTCTCCTTCTCCTCTATTCATCCTCCCCCTTCTCCTTTACTCATCCTCCCCCTTCCTCCCTACTCCTCCACTCCCTGGTTGGGCCAGGGGCGAAGATCAGACACTTACACAAACACACACGCAAAAGGACATCAGTAGGAGACAAACAATAACGTTTGTGGCAGATGTCTTTGCCATTACTATTTTTGAGGTTCTGCTTGTCCGAAGGTAAAGGTCACCATTCTGCACATTATCGACAAAGACAAAATAAAAGAGAAACATTTCTCAAAGTATTTATGTCAACCTTTGAGCATAACCATTCAGATATTGCATTGAAAGACCAATTCTCTTAAGAAGACATTTTTAGACCTCTATACCTGAAGTTGAGAATTAAAAAATACTTCAGACACTTCAAAGTGACTTCTCAAAACTTTAGAAAAAAATAGCAAAAATGATCTGTCTACCAATAGTTCCTGGTTATTCAGGAATAAATTTGTTAGGCCTCATCACTTAAGAATATTCTGTACAATAATCACTGCTGATGATGACAGAGCTGTAAAGTTGTTCCTCTTTATGAAACCTAATTACTCAGAGTTCTACTGCACTGGGGCTTTTTACCATGGGAGGGTGACCTTTAAAGTAATAGGAAGTAGAGTACCTCCTCTATTCATATATGGATGAGCAGCACACTGATTGTAACGTGTTGGATTCACTTGAACTGGGGATAATGTTAGCTTCTGAGGCCATGTGACATTTGAAAGAAAAAAGGTAACCTACAAACTTATAGGTACGGAAATATGGAAATTTGGATGACAAATAGAGGGAATAGAAAAATAGCTAATAAGTAGGAGCCTCAACATGCATCCAGACTGTTCACATGCTAATGCGGAAGCCCAGAGACAGAGCATGATGTTATGTTGATCTCTATGATGCCCAGAGACAAAGCGTAATGTTACGTTGATCTCTATGAGCAGTTCTCATTGATGACTTCAATCTTCATTGAAGACCTCTTGTTTGTCTTTCGAGTTGTTGTCAGTCAGCTACTCAGCCAGTCAGTCAGTTGTCCATCATGTTGTCAGTTAGCCAGTTATTCAGTCACTCAGCCAACCAGTCATTCCATCTCTCTTACCACTGAGGAGGGGCTGGTTGTGCCTGTAGGTGGTGGGCAGCGGGCCGAGGCGCTCCAGCCTCTGACTCATCACCCTGCTGAAGTGTCCTGGGTGGCTGAGACTTCCCACAGTCAGGCTGTGGAGGTACACTGGCTCCACAAAGTGACTCAGCAGTGCCCCCTGCAGGCCCAGGATGCTCCACCTACAGAACAGACCGAGGGGAGAGGAGGAGAGGGGACCAGAAGACCAGGAGACAGGAGTAAAAAAAAAGGACAAAAGAGGAAAAAAGGGAGGGGGGGGTGTAGGGCCAGAGGAGGGGAGAGTTGGTGATGGACAGAGACAATATGATCGTTATCTATCTGAAGGACGTGACTAGATAGAAACTAAATACACACACACACACACAGAAAACACACACAGACACACACTGACACACACACAAACACACTCACACAGAAAACACACACACACACACAGACACTCACACAGCAAAGGTCAGCACATTATCAGTCATTACATAGGACCACAGATTATCATTCATATATTCACCAGTGACACCGGGGCTAATGCACTTCTACAGGGATTGTGCTTGCAGGTGTGCTTTTCTTTACCTAAGGACTAAGCACAAGGGCAATCACCCCAGCAGCTTGTTTAGGAAGATCCACAGGTGACACATAATCATTAAGGCTCTAATCCTGTAGTGGTCTGGGTTCCAGTCACTGTAAATAACCCTTCTCACCCTGTATTCCATGAGAGGAATGAAACCCTAACCATAAACCTGTATTCAATGAACGTAACCCTAACCCTAATTGCTCCATCAGCGGAATATTAGTCAAAGAGACTGCTTCGCCATCATGTCTGCATCGTTAAGTTGAAGAGACTGCTCCCATACTTCTCCTGTTGTTGTGTAGTTTTTGCGGCTGTGTTGGATACCTGCTTTGTGTAGTTGTGTTGGGTAGCTGCTTTTTGTAGATGTGTTGAATACCTGCTTCGTGGAGTTGTGTTGGGTACCTGCTTTGTGTAGATGTGTTGGGTACCTGCTTCATATAGTTACATTGGATACCTGTTTTGGGAGTTGTTTTGAGTATCTGCTTCGTGGAGTTGTGTTGGGTACCTGGTTCGTGTAGTTGTGTTGGTACCTGCTTTGTGTATTTGTCTTGGTTATCTGCTTCATGTAGTTGTGTTGGGTACTTGCTTTGTGTAGTTATGCTGGTTACCTGCTTTGTGTAGTTATGTTGGGTACCCGCATTGTTGTGTACATTCGTTGTGTAGCTGTGTTGAATAACTGTGTTGTGTAACCGTGTTGTGTAGCTGTGTTGAATACCTGTAGCTGTGTTCTCTCTCATGCATTGGACTAATGAACTTATAAGAAGCACAATCACAGGCGAACATTATGTTGCACATTTTTTCATCATTGTTCTTTTTGTTAATCAATGCCTCTTTATCACGGCTGCAATTACAGCGGGCGCCTCATTCCCGCTCACATCCCCATTCATGACTAATAATGACTCATTATATTTTTTGCTTCCCCGAGCAGCCAATTAGCATCGACCGCTTTCCAAGAATTGCTAAACGGCACTAACCGCCACCTTGGCTGTACCTGCGTCGCCACAATCTGGTAGTGGGATCTGTCCTACCTTTCTAAACAAAAGAAAGAGCTTCATTCGTTCTTTTACCCTCCCGCTCCTTCTACTAAAACGGAAATGATTCAGGCTGAAATATTAATTTACCCAGGAAGCAACGCTGTGAATTAGAAACATATTTTAATCTCATGCAAGAAAAGACAGCCATCTGGCTGTTGCGTGCACTTTAAGGGGGGGAGACCCCCTCCCACTTTTACCCCCCCAACTCGCACCATAAATGGCCACCATTAAAGTAATGTGTTCATCTACATAAAATCCAAATGGAAGATAAAGGTTCATATTCATATGAAAACTATTTAAGCCATTCAATAATTAAAATGAGTAATTGACTTATGTAAACAGCCACTCTCTGGTCAATGAGATGTCTAGCACCTCTGAGCTTTAAAAAGACAACATTGCAATAATAATTCTGAAAATGACTGGTGGCTCATTTACTGTAACAACCCCAGTGTTGTGTGTGTGTGTGGGGGGACCAAACCCGTGTTACAGTGGTGGTCATACAGAGTGGAGATGTGGGAGAGGAGGCTCCGTCAGCAGGGTGATGTCTATCTATTCTCAAATCAGTCTGAGTGGAGCTGCATGACAACAAATGTCTATAGCCTCTCTCTGTTCAACCCCCTCACCTCTATTTCTCCCTCACTCTTTCCCATATATTTTCTCTTCATCCTCTTTCTCCATCTCTATTTCCCTCTCTCTACCCTGACCTTGCCTATCTCACTCATTGACCCGGCCATTTCAGAAGCCCAGCTAGCTTGTTGGAAAGAAAGGAATAAAGTGAGTAAGCAGGATGTTCCTTTTCTTTCGCGCCGCCCTCCGCATCGTATGCTTCAGGATTTTTAGCCCAGTAATTGCTTTCACCCCTGGCGTTGACCTACACATATTTAATCGCTGCATCTCCAGCCTCGGCCAACTGAATCACATTGGTCAAATTAACGTTGGGTTTCAGGGGGATAGAGGAGAGTCACCACAGTATATGCAGCTAGCTGGACTGGGGCCTTTTACTCCCATTCTGGCACACACACAGTGTCAGATCAAATCAAACGATTGCATGGACAGTGAAGACTAGAACAGACAACTGGCCACGATCATTTGAATAGTATACTCAAGGGTATAGGACATGTACTCAGTCTGGCCAAACATCCACTATCCTTGAATTTATTTATTTTTAATACCACATTTTACCAGGAAGGGATGACCGACAATTCATTCTCATTTTCCATTTTCAGCAGTGACCTAAGAATGATTAAGGTTAACTCAGCTCCCTTTTTATCACCTTAACGACTCCAGGATTCAAACCTTTCAGTGACTGGTTAGATCTTCACCCTGCCTCCTCAAGATGCTCGAGCAGGTCTGTTCTAGTAGTTTTACGGCAAAAGAACACTTCTGCAAAGAGACTAGTCCATGTAAATGAGCAAGCTCACAGGTCATATCTGATGTGGCCCAACAGATGTTGTTGTGTTCTTTAAGACAAAAACATGCTGATAGCTCCAATTAGGTCTCCAAACATACGGGAGGTGTAGAGAGAAAGTGCGGCTGGTTGTCACATCCACTTCCCTCCTGAGTGTAGGGAGATAATCAAACTAATGTGTGGAAACTCATGTTCTCACCTTCCCGGGAAAACAGACAGGCTGAGAACAAGATTTTCTTTATTTACCATCAAAGTTTTTAACCTCAACAGCACGAACATGTAGATAATTCACCACTGTTATTCCAAAAGACACAAATGTTTTGAAATTTTGCACCGTACTGGATTTTTCCATAGGATTTTTCACGCAGTCACCAGACGGTCTGTACCGCAACCTCTGCACTATCTGAACGCAACTGCTGGTAATATGTAAGCTACTTTTGATCTTATTGGATTGAATGCTATACCCTGACAACAATTTAAGTAATTGAAAATACTAAATTACATTAGTCAAGTATAATTTATTGGCGTATAGTATAAAGCTAGTATAACGCTAGCTGGCAAACTTATTTAAGACGTAATGAGTATCGCCGGATCTCGAGGGTTGTACCGAAACCTGGGTGTCCGTGGCGGTAAGATGCCTAGCCTAGCGTTCACAACAGAAATTTTAGGTGGCCGTCAGGGCGAGAATCCTTAGTATATTCTCTATGGTAGAAGACGAATTGGGAGGCACCAAGCAGTGAGAAAGAGCAGTGCACATAAAGCAAAGCATAGGGTGCAGAGGAGGCGACGAGAGCATGTGGAAAAAGTTGAAAAAAGTTAAACTTTTTGGCTGAAGCGAAGCAGCGTCAACCAATCAGAACACATCACGCTGTATGTACCAGCTCAACTGCACTGAATGTACAACGAAAAAAGTGTCTGGCTACCCTATTACTGTACAATCATACTTTAATTAGTAATGATATTGCAACAAGTAAAACCAGTCATAGCAGCAACTTGCTGAAGATGTTGGTATTACTTGCAAGTGTTTACATAGAGCTATTGATCTATTGAACTACTCTGCCATATAGGTTCTGGAAAGACACACACCTACAGAATCAAACAAAACTGCTTTATTTAATTTATGTGAAATTATCAAGTATTCTGTATTTCATCGATTCTGTGATATACAAATATAAGTGATTGACATTTCCCACAAAACGCCCATAGAGTGTTCTATACTGGAGAGTGCAGCGAGGCGTCCAATTTTGCTTTGCTCAAAAGCAGGTGTGAACGTAGGGTCAGAAGAAGGAGGGAAAATGTAGAAAAACCCTGTGACAAGATCTCTGCATTGTGTTTTCCGCTCCTATCAAGTGTCTGCGTGAGTCACCGATTCTAAAACCCCCAATTTTCAAAAGTTGTAAATGCATTTTTGCCATACGTTAGTTTCATGGATTTCTAGTCCGGCATTTTCCATATTGGTTGCACATAATGCTCTGCAAGGCTGTGAAATGTTTAGCATAGAAGAGGAGAGCATTGTAGCTTTCTCTGGCTTTTCTGTCCTACTTTAATAAGCGTGCTAATCGGAAAGACTGTGCAATAGGATTGTTTACCTCGTCATTTGACTATGAAATAATTAGCTGGAAAGTGAGTGCTAGGTACTGGCAATTTCTTAAAATTTGTTAAGCTATTACTGGAAATATTGAGTAGATAATCAAACATATAACATCAGATCAATTTCAAAACTGATATTTACTTATGTAGCTATTGGGCCCTATCTTAAGCGCACAGTATACTACAGATACACGACCTGGCACGCACCAAAGTGATGTCATGGAAGCAGCGTAACTATTTATACTTGTGCGTGGTGCTCGCGACACTAGTTGGAGTCTTCTCCTGAACAGAGGTGTCGCAACTGAGGAGAGGCTACTGAATTTGATACGGTGCTCCTCTCATCTACACAAATGCAACAGTTCCCGTTATTGCAATCCATACATAATTAGAAGAAAACATATTACCACACGAGGGAAATCATTGTGGTGTCCAAAGACATGAAAAAATAGACATACATCTAGTGTACACATTTACCCAAATTATTCAGAATGAATTATTTGCACTGATATGACTCAACCGCAAGGGAACCCATTCAATCAACATACAATCATTTGTGATGCTAATAGTAAAATCACACGTCTTTGCAAATTACCCTGGCTCAAGCCACGACTAATTTATGGCAAACTCTGTCCTCTTCAAAGGGAATCCACCCTTGGATGAGTGGCTGTGAAGGGGACAACGCTATCCATTAAAGCCATGGCTGATGACACCATTTATGATTCCAGCAACAGTGCATGAAATGCTGTTTAATCAAAAACACACAAACATGCAGTGTAGCCTAATTGAACGAACATTCAGCACACTGAAAATGCGCGTCAGGTGTTTGGATAGGACAGGAGACACTTTACACTACTTAAGTCGCAGCATTCTTTGTGGCTTGTTGTGTTTTACACAACATGTCCATGAATCATGGATGTGTTGATGACCTAAATGAGGAAATATTAGTGGACTTAAGGAGACGTGATGTTGAAATGCATACATGTGCCATTGCTTGCCACTTAACCCAAATGCCCCAGCAGCAGAATGGGAGAGGAAAGCTTATTTGACAGAAGAGTGAGGTAAGCAAAGTAATCTCGCTCTAATGTTAGACTATATTGCAAATATAGTACCATGCATTCATAACCACGAGATACAGTGAGAGTGAGCCCAAAACATCGGAAAGTATATCTTGTGGCATTTCTTTATTTACATTTTGTAAAAAAGAAAAATCAATAGCAATCCGCCGTTATAATAGCAATCCGCCATGGAACAAGCGTGCCTGCTCTTAAAGGGAATGTGAGATGACGCTCTGATTGGTTTATTGCACATTACCCCCAAACCACACCTATGTCTAATGAAGCTACTTCAGACCTAACCATTTATCCCACCTGTAAAATAGAAACAGCGCCCGGGACCCTCCCACAATGTCACTTGCGTTTCGCGTTTGATACTTGCGTTTCAGATCGTTAAAATAGGGCCCATAGTCTGTTTATGGATTTCTTGCACATCCGGTTGTAATTCATACGAAAAAATGTAGCAAGAGTTGAAAATATTGAATGCATGCAGCACACAGAACACAACGCATTCCAGTGTGGCAGTCCCAACACAGACTTTTGGACTGGTCCTGAAAATTAATCACTTCCGGCGTAACGCAAAGGGGTCAATGAAACTGATGAAAATCGGGCTTGTGATGAGCGCCAACAGATCTGCTGGGAGTACGCTGTCTGTGTCAATAGAGACTACAGCCATTTCCTATCTGTTCTATTACCCCCCAATGACTTAGCAACTCCTTTGTAAAATGCTTGAACCGCCAGGAAACAAACATGGGATGCTATCCAAGGCTGTTTTTACTGAATGCATTTTGCAGGTTTGAATAACGCCCTCTTAACAAAAAATTGGGCTTGTCATTGTTTACTTAAGTCTCACCACACACCCAACAAACCTCCTCTGCTATATTTATAGGTGTCGGTGGCAATTTGTGGTGCACCATAACAGTTAGATAGCTAATTACCATACATATACTGTAGCTTGCTTCGTTAGCGACTCTAACACAGTTGGTCATGTTTCTATTGTTTTCTTGGGGTAAAGATTTACCACAACCACAATTCCTGCCAAATATTCTGCCCCTCCTACCCAAACTCTTTATTGGTTGTAAAAGTTATTAATTTGAAGAGAACTCTCACCGGAAACATTTTGTTCTCCATTTCTGGCCACGCGAGACAAATGACTGACTGCTTGACTGACTAAATAACTAACTCATCCACTGTCTGACTGATTGCTTGACTTACCCTGTCATATCCTGATTCCTGATCCAGTTCTGTCTAGTTTTTTAATGGGAAAAGTTTCATGAACAACACACAGAGTAAACATCAGACCAATCCCAAGCTTTCTCTTAACTCAATAAATTCATCTTTTAAAATTCTTTGTTTATAGAAGGATCATGTGTTTTCATAAAAAAGTTAATCCTCTAATAAGGATAGCTCTCAGATCAATCTTCTTTCCTGTCTATGCGTTGTCTGAACTGGAGTTTTTGGAGTTTGGCCTCTAAACAACAGCCATTTGTTTTCTGTCATCTGTTATTTTGTTGTAGCCTTGGCTTTGAATGTCTGTCTGTTTATTTAACGATGTTCATCCTCTTTTTGATGTTTAATTTTAATGCAATGGCATTTTGTTGGATCACACAATGTGCTTTACCTTTGATGACATGCCAGTCCTAAAATTGAACTCGGCTTCAGCCAAATCCAATGCCACTACCAGACAATAATTTATTCTCCTCAGTGTCTGGATCTAGGTACCTCCAAAAAGATTTTGAGATGACAAAAACAACGGAAGAGGTCTGATGGGTACCAGAATCCATATCTTACCTGGTGATTTTGTCTGTGCAGGACATGGTGATGAGCTGCTCTCCCTGCAGTACCCCATCCCAGGTCTGGATGGCCCCCCTGGCAGACCTCAGAGGCAGCGTCCCCTCACCAGACTCTATCTTGGTCCTCAGGTTACTGTGGAACTTCTTCACCAGGTGTCTGCTGCTGTGCACTGGAAGGAAAACAGATTCGTATTTGTGCTATCATTCATATGCAGGTCCAGATAATTCTACATGTAACATGTGATTAGCTCTAGATGTGCTCTAGATGTGCCTGTGTGTCTGTGCTGATTGCCTGCAATTACACCTTACAGTAAATCTAACCCAGACACCGAAAAGGCAGTGATTGTGAACCAATCCTTAAGTGGTTCTCCACTATAGATTTACCCTAACATTCCTCTTTTCTCTCTGCATGGCTGTTGCTATGGCTGTCTTGCTGCCATGTTTTTATGTTTTTAAATTATACAATAAAATACAATTCTCCTTTGAATGTAAAATGCTACAGTATTGTAAATTATATGGAATATTAAACATGTCAAAAGTCTGTAGACTTGTAGGCAAAGATCTGTGGTTGTACGTTGAGGTTTGTGGTTGTACAATGAAGTTTGTGGTCACAAGTTTGCTTTAACAAATCTGTAATCTCGTTTTGCAAGCTTGTATATTTATGTCCGTACTTGCATGTTATTTTTGCAAGTGGTTAAAATTAGGTTTGTGCTTGTAAGTTATATTTTACAAGCTTGCATAATGTGAAAACATTTTAAAAAGTTGCAAATCTGTAATATTACTGTATAGTTGAATAAATTCAGCTGGAATTGCAAGCATATTTCTTTTTCAGACTTGCAACAAAAACTTTTACGGCAAAGAATATTCTACTGCAAGGCTTATATACATGCGCGGGTGCTTGTTTGCATGCGCTCTGATTTTTGACATCAGTTTTGTAATTTGAGCAATTCCGGCCCAAGCCTTTTGGGGGCCCTAAGCAGAATTTGAATTGGGGGCCCCCTCCTACCATGCAAAGTCACCTGTGCACTCGATTGGGGGCCCCCTAATGGCCACGGTGCCCCAATCAGCCACTTAGTTTGCTTATGCCTGGGGCCGGCCCTGAATTCGAGGGTCATACTTGTAAGCTTGTGAATTGAGTGTCGCAACCAAGTGGGCTGGACCACCTCTACTATTGACCAATCAGTTAGTCCTACTTTGCTAAATCCAATCCCATTGGCGGGATACTTTCGTCAATCAAATTCGAACAAGCAGTCGGTATGTATGTGAAGTTTATTTAGTGGGGTATGGTAGACAGTGCGCGGAGGAAGAACTATGTTTAGCAGGTTACAATCTAGAGATTCTAAGCCTGATAGGGAGGGGGTATGAGGGGTTTTGGTATATGTGGTATGCCTATTATTATTTCTCTAATTGTATTGATAATAACTGGTTTATAAGAGAAATACTCATTGGTTTGTTATACATTCCATATAAACCACAGCTTAAAGCTGTGTCCAGGTATTCTGCAGAGCATTATTCCAAAGAACAGCTCTTAGCCATGGTGAACTGAGCATATACAAGTATCCCTTGTGCCTTTTTGATTAAATATACCAAAGCATTCAGCCATCAGCTTTCAGAGATCCAACTACCCAGTTTATAATTTGCAGCAATTTTATTGCTATGGTATTACAGTATATCATCAACATCATCAACACACAAGTATTTTCTAGAAATATTCTACTTATAATAAAACTATAGTACCTCTCCGGGAACCATCAACTTATCATGGTGGAGAGGTTTGTGTGTCCCTATGAACCTGAGGGCTGTGCTGTCTGGAGCTTGGTGCTCCTGGTAGGGTCTTGCATGGCAAAGTGGTCTCAGGTGAGGGGCCAAACAAAGAATGGTTCCATAACCCAATGAGCAATTGAGGTAGAGGAAGAGTGACCCTGCCCGGAGGAAGCCCGGGGCCCCCATCTGGAGCCAGGCCCAGATGAAGGGCTCGTCAGCAAGCGCCTGGTGGCTGGGTTTGGTTACGGAGCCCGGCTGAAAAAGCAACGTAGCACCTCCCTCTCCATCCCATGGGCCCGCCACCTGTGGGAGGAACTGCTGGGGTCAGGTGAGCTGCCAAATGGGTGGCAGTGAAGGTCAGGGGCCTTTGCGGACCAGACCTGGGCGGCTGAGGCTGGCTCTGGTGATGTGGAATGTCACATCTCTGTGGGGGAAGGAGCCAGAACTTGTGCGGGAGGTGGAGCGCTTCCAATTAGATCTAGTGGGGCTTACCTCCGTCCAGAGATGCTGAAAGCTCTGGATGTGGAGGGGCTGTCTTGTATAACACGCCTCTTCAACATTGCGTGGAAATCTGGAACAGTGCCAAAGGAGTGGCAGATCGGGGTGGTGGTTCCCCTGTTCAAAAAGGGGGACCAGAACGTATGTGCCAATTACAGGGGTATCACACTTCTCAGCCTCCCTGGTAAAGTCTACTCCAAGGTGCTGGAAAGAAGGGTTTGGCCGATAGTCAAACCTCAAGTTGAAGAGGAACAATGAGTATTCCGTCCTGGTCGTGGATCAACGGATCAGATCTTCACTCTTGCAAGGATCCTGGAGGGGGCCTGGGAGTATGCCATCCGGTCTACATGTGTTTTATTGATCTGGAGAAGGCATATGACCGGGTCGCCTTGGAGATACTGTGGGAGGTGCTGTAGGAGTATGCGGTGAGGGGGGACCTTCTTAGGGCCATCCAATCTCTGTATGACCAAAGCGAGAGCTGCTTCCGTGTTCTAGGCAGTAAGTCAGACTAATTTCAGGTGAGGGTTGGCCTCCGCTAGGGCTGCACTTTGTCACCAATCCTTTTTGTAGTATTTATGGACAGGATATCGAGGCGTAGTCGGGGTGGGGATGGGTTGCAGTTCGGTGGGCTGGGGATCTCATCACTGCTTTTTGCAGATGATGTGGCCCTTATGGCATCATCGGCCTGTGACCTTCAGCTCTCACTGGATCGGTTCGCAGCCAAGTGTGAAGCGGCTAAGATGAGTATCAGCACCTCTAAATCTGAGGCCATGGTTCTCAGCAGGAAACTGATGGAGTGCCTACTCCAGTTAGGGAATGAGTCCTTACCCCAAGTGAAGGAGTTCAAATACCTTGGGGTCTTGTTGGCGAGTGAGGGGACAATGCAGCGGGAGATTGATCGGAGAATCTGCGCAGCGGGGGTGGTATTACACTCAATTTATTGCACCGAGCCAGAAGGCAAAGCTCGCGATCTACTGGTCGGTTTTCGTTGCTACCCTCATCTATGGTCATGAAAGCTGTGTCATGACCGAAAGAACAAGATCCAGGGTGCAAGCTGCCGAAATGGGTTTCTTTAGGAGGGTGTCTCCCTTAGAGATAGGGTGAGATGTTCAGTCATCCGTGAGGAGCTCGGAGTAGAGCAGCTGCTCCTTTGTGTTGAAAGGAGCCAATTGTGGTGGTTCGGGCATCTGGTAAGGATGCCCCCTGGGCGCCTCCCTAGCGAAGGTGTTCCAGGCATGTCCAGCATGGAGGAGGCCTCGGGGAAGACCCAGGACTAGGTGGTGGGATTATATCTATATCTAATAGTACCTTAATCATAATTGTAGAGGAGGGTGCAATTGCAGACTGCATGTTGATTCTTCACAGACATACACTCACCTAAAAGATTATTAGGAACACCATACTAATACTAAGTTTTACCCCCTTTCGCCTTCAGAACTGCCTTAATTCTACGTGGCATTGATTCAACAAGGTGCTGAAAGCATTCTTTAGAAATGTTGGCCCACATTGATAGGATAGCATCTTGCAGTTGATGGAGATTTGTGGGATGCACATCCAGGGCACAAAGCTCCCGTTCCACCATATCCCAAAGATGCTCTATTGGGTTGAGATCTGGTGACTGTGGGGGTACAGTGAACTCATTGTCATGTTCAAGAAACCAATTAGAAATGATTCGAGCTTTGTGACATGGTGCATTATCCTGCTGGAAGTAGCCGTCAGAGGATGGGTACATGGTGGCGATAAAGGGATGGACATGGTCAGAAACAATGCTCAGGTCGGCCGTGGCATTTAAACGATGCCCAATTGGCACTAAGGGACCTAAAGTGTGCCAAGAAAACATCCCCCACACCATTACACCACCACCTTACACCACCACCACCAGCCTGCACAGTGGTAACAAGGCATAATGGATCCATGTTCTCATTCTGTTTACGCCACATTCTGACTCCCCCATCTCAACAGAAATCAAGACTCATCAGACCAGGCAACATTTTTCCAGTCTTCAACTGTCCAATTTTGGTGAGCTCTTGCAAATTGTAGCCTCTTTTTCCTATTTGTAGTGGCGATGAGTGGTACCCGGTGCGGTCTTCTGCTGGTCTATGCTGGCACCACCATGCTTCACTGTAGGGATGGTATTGGCCAGGTGATGTGCGGTGCCTGGTTTCCTCCAGACATGACGCTTGCCATTTAGACTATAGAGTTCAATCATTGTTTCATCAGACCAGAGAATTTTGTTTCTCATGGTCTGGGAGTCCTTAAGGTGCCTTTTGGCAAACACCAGGTGGGCTCTCATGTGCCTTTTACTGAGGATTGGCTTCCGTCTGGCCACTCTACCATAAAGGCCTGATTGGTGGTATGCTGCAAAGATGGTTGTTCTTCTGGAAGGTTCTCTTCTCTCCATAGGGAGCTGATTGGGCGGCCAGCTCTAGGAATAGTCCTGGTGGTTCCAAACTTCTTTCATTTATGGATGATGGAGGCCATTGTGCTCATTGGAACCTTCAATAATGCAGATTTTTTTCTGTACCCTTCCCAAGATCTGAATCCTGTCTCAGAGGTCTACAGACAATTCCTTGGACTTCATGGCTTGGTTTGTAATCTGTCATGCATTTTTTACTGTTGGATCTTATATAGACAAGTGTGTGCCTTTCCAAATCATGTCCAATCAACTGAATTTACCATGGGTGGACTCCAATCGGTTTGTGGAAACATCTCAAGGATGATCACTGAAAACATGATGCACCTGAGCTCAATTTTCAATTTCATGGCAAAAGCTGTGAATACTTATGTACATGTGATTTTTTATTTTTAATAAATTTGTTAAGATTTCAAACACACTTGTTTCACATTGTCATTATGAGGTATTGTGTGTCAAATTTTGGAAAATAATGAATTTACTGTAATTCCTCAAATAAAGACCGGGGCCTTTATTTACCTCTACTGCAGAAGGCAACCGGCTTTTATTTAAAGCAGGCTTTTGTTAGAGGCAGGCCTTTATTTCTGATTGCTATATTTTTGTGTAAATCCTTGTTCCAGTTTGCCTTTTATTGCTGCATTACGTTGTTATCGCAATCTCAACACTTTTTGTAACCGTTCCAAATCCAATACATAGTTGAAAAAAGTTGTTGAAGATTCAATCGCTTGCACTGAATGGGAGCCATGTTATTTCCAATGTAGTTACTGCTTTCTACCTGTACGTTAATACAAACAACACCAAACTGAGTAAAAAGTACAGCCGCATTGACTGAAATACCAGTAGGACAATTATACTTAGCGATACTATTTCCTGCTCCCGCGAGCTGGCATTCTGTAAATGTTCCGTCCAACCCGCGTTGCGACTACCCTGAGTTAGCGTTTCAAACTGGTAGTGAGTAGCGTAACTTGTGCTAAATTAGGTATGGAACAAAAAACCTACAGAGCGGCAGCTCGCAGGAGCAGAAGTAACATAATCCAAAAATAGCATGAATATATTGTTGAATCTATTAAAGTGATAGAAATGTACATTACGCTTAACTGGAATGCACATTATATGAAAGGCACCTATAGGAGATTATCCACACGTAATATTCCCCCAGCCTTTATTTAAGACTGGCCTTTATTTGTCTGTGTTGACCACGCCCCCGGCCACTCTCAGAGGCCCGGCGTTTAATTGACTACCGGTTTTTATTTGAGGAATTACGGTAATCCATTTCGGAATAAGGGTGTAACATAACAAAATGTGGAAAAAGTGAAGCGCTGTGAATATTTTCCAGATGCACTGTACATCTCTGTAGCTGTCTGCAGTTGTGTAAAAAAATGCATTTGACGAGACCGCAAAGATCTTTCTCTCTGTTTTCAGGGCTCTGCAACAAATGTGGGAAACACCTGTGTTCTGGGTAGTTTGCATCACACTGAACGCCCTGCAACAGCTTCTGCAACGCAATGCTGCAAGGCCAGCGCAGTGAAATTAATGACCTTCTGGTCTATCCCAGCGCTATTACGCGGCCGGTGTGATCGGCACGTTACGATATGGCCAATCAAAATGTGAGTTTTTTACGTATTGAACCACAGTTCTACTGGAACACTTCCAAGATCAGAACAATTGTTTACAATACAAATTAAAGTACATGGGGAACGTTTTGATTAAGGATTATATGCTAGGTTAGTGAGGTTAAGGTTAGGGTAAAGTGAGATTAAGGTAAGGTTAAGGTAAACTGAATTTCTTTCATGATTCGTAAGCATACAAGTCTTACGTTTTCCTGCCTCTGGAAACGTACACACAAATGTTTGGTTTTGTACGATTTTGTACATATCGCCATGAGAACAGCCTGATCCCAAATGCATTTTATCTAACTAATACCTATATGTTATTTAATGGAAATTGTGCAATAAAATCTAAAGAAAGGTTAAGCCTTGGGATACCTTCGGAATTGTTGACAAAAAGCCAGGGAAATGATTCCATTATGTACAGTAGTCTCTTTAGCCATAAGTACGGTAATGTTCTTAACAGTACAAGGTGATTGATGAACATTTTAAAAGTGTAATGTCCTAGGAGGTTTCAGATTTCCAGGGGTACATTCTTTCAGTCCTTTCATAGCAACGTTTCCTCCGCAAATGTTTTGCATTACTATGTGTGTGTGTGTGTGTGAAAACATCCACATCAATATAATCATACACTAGCAGCAAGGCTACTGGGTTGAATAGATCTGTCTGAAAAGGGCTGAAATCTGTCTGTGTGTATAGGGGGGTGTTTTTGATGGAAAATGGGCAGATTACATTGCCTACCCTGTAAGTCACACATAAAAAATAAAAAAAGAACGGCAGCCATCTAAATGAATCTACTTTTTTCATCGAGTAAGCATTAAAATGTCATCTGTTCAGCACTGTGCTTTGGCAGTTTGAAAAGCCCTGCAGATGTGATGTTACATGAAAGGGACGCCAGTTTTCTGACAGCGCCTGACAAAAGCAAAGCCGTCGCTTTCAACATCTCAGCCGGAAAAGATGATCCCTTTAAAAGAAACTCTGTTAAAGAGAAGACACCACATCACCAGGAAGAGAGCAGATAGGGAGGGAAAATAAGAGAGAACAAGAGACAACGTTGGAGAGAGAAAGAAAGGCTCGTCTGTCTTACGGTCAGCTGAGATTTCATAGGGCGAGTTGAGGCGGGCATCTCCGCAAGGCGATGTGCTGATGTACATATGGAAATGGACATTGTCCCTCAACCGGTACTCAGAATCCTTATGCCGAACAAATATGGACTCTTCCCAGTCCTCTCGTCTTTTGCTTTGGTCAGGAAGGAAGAGAAAGAAAGGATTAGGAAAAAGGAAAGATAGACAATTACATTTTACTCAATGCTATTATCCAGAGCAACTTACTTTGAATACAAAGACATACCCCTGGAACAACGTAGGGTGTAGTGCCTTGCTCAAGGACTCAGCACCACAAAGCAAAATCACCAATGTTAAATCAACTCTGAGTTCTATATAAACACTGAGAGTGTTACTTTAACACTCTCAGAGTTGATTTAACACTGGTGATTTTGCTGTGCTGTTGGCTCAGTCAGGAATCAAACCAGCAACCTTAGAACTACAGGTCTGTCTCCCTAACCACTGAGCCATCTAACATTTTAGACAGAAATTGAAAGATATCCCTCTCTCTCCCTCACACACACACCCACTCTACACCACATCTCTCTGTTTTAATAATGAACTGAAACACAAACTCACTGAGAGGAGAGAATGATGATGAACATGGTCTATTTCCCTGACCTAAGCTGTTACTAGCTGTGCCACCTTGGGCCCTGTGAACATTACTCAGTCTGCCTCGTCATGATCACCCATGTCAGAGAGCAGGGCTGGTGGTGTGGAGGGTTGCCTGAGTAACACTCTACATCATCTCTGAAAGGGTGAATATGATGATTTGACTATCTGGGCTACCCGCTAATGCTCCAGCCAGCCACACAGCTAGCTACTGATTGTGGGATGTTGTGGTAAATGCTACTACTGACTACTGGATTGAAATAGTTCAGTGGTTCTCAAACCTCTCCTGGGGACCCCCAGACATGCGATGTATTACATGTATCCCAGAGTAGCACACCTGAATCTTCAAGCCCTTATCTGCTTCAATCAAGCAAGCTAGTTCAGGGCTAAAGCGAAACTGAAACGACCAGGGGTCAAGCCGGAGAGTTTTGAGAACCACTGAACTAGTTAATACATTGTTGCTGGAGCTGCTACTATTAGCTAAGGCTGCATTTTTGTGTTAAAACTTGTTAATCCGGTGCTTTTGTCCCTCAAACCTAAAGCTACAGCATTTGTTTTCATCAAACATAATGTACATTATAGCCATGAAGCCTTGATGCCGGGTTTTGCCGGCCTGTATGACTGATTTATATAGCGAACAACGGATTGATTTTCTTGAATGGGGTGGTGCGTAATAAACGGGCCTTAAGAGCATGTTACTACAGGTATAACATTCATTGATCTGTTTTGAAATGCCAAATTAAAAACTTTGTTAGATTTTCACAATTGCATGGCTTATTGCAATTCGGTTAGCCAAGCTACCAAGTTTGTTTCTAGCTGATAATATCTTTTTTATGAACCCGGCCAACACTTTACTGACTGCCTGAAGGTATAATGATTTATTAGATGTCATAATCATGCACAAGACTGTATTACCATGTCTTACATGATGGTTTAAACCACATTACAGAAACATTAAATATAGTTACCTTAAGTAGAGTTCTAATTGGGAGTAGAGGTAGCGAACCAAGGCCCTCCTGGCTGTGATTTCAGCGTGACAGTCGTTCACCACCAGTCCCTGGTCACTGATATATTCTCCATTGATACATTTAGTCCCAGTAGATAATGCTACCACTTGGGCTTGTCTCAGATCCAAACCTGTCAAACACAGAGACAAGAGCAGAGGTTACCATAAACTACAGCAAATCTAGAAGTGACAGCTTATAATCAGAACACAACTTTAGTGAGATCAAATGTAGCATCATTTGGTTGGTGTACAACACTCTAGATGGATTCCACATGTCCAATTCCTGAAATCTCCTTAATCCTTTATTGTTGTTGCTAATATTATATAATTAAGAAAACATCAAACAATTGGATTACTTTGGATATGTACACAAACTACATGAGTACAGCCACAGACCCAGTGGGTAATGTTGATAATGTCTAATCGAGTTGCAGTGGTCCTCATCCTCCAACAATATTGGGCAACTAAATAACTACAATTTCAATTATTTAATCAATTCCTTCATTACCCACACAACTTAGGTGTTAAATGAAGTTAACCTGGGAGAAATAACCCCAATCCGGATGCACACAGGTCCTGTCGTGTCACTGTCCTGAAAGCTGTTTGATTTAAATTCAACAGAACCATTGGTTAAAAAGGGGCCCTCAGCAGTAGGATTTCTGACAGCATAAAGCATGATTGTGTGACGGGGCTGGCTCAGCATGCTTAAACCACTGTCTCTCTTCTGCCCTCTTCTCTACGCTCCAGCACAAATCTCTCCATCGCTTCGCAAATTTAAGGTTCACTGCGTCCGCTGGACCTGCAGGCAACGCCGCTGCAACATATGAGCTTTTATCTGCTGTGGCCCAGATGGTATTGTAGCAGGCAGGCAGTCAGACACACACAGGCCAATGTGTGTGTCTGTGTGTATGTGTGAGAGCCACCAGGTTGCCAATAATAATAAGCACAGCTGATATGGAGGTGGGGCTGAAGCCTCTGAAATCCATTCTAACATCTTTCCTTAACCAACAGAATTTTCCCCAGCAAACTGCAGTTGGTTCTCTGAACATTTCTACTGACTGTAGGAAAATCTGAATTCTCTGAATGACAATATATTTGTTTAGAATTTGGGAGAAATTTTGTAAGTAGTTCATGGAATAAATAAAAAATGTTAATTTTACTTAAACCCATATCTATCAATATTAAATCCAGAGGCACTTATGATTTTGCAATGGTCTCTTAATTGTATCTAGAGCTTTAGTTCGCTGTGTCCCACAACTGCTTGCAATGCAACTTATTGTTGGAAAATTGCTACTCATAATGCATTTAAAATTTTGCAAGATTAGCTGTATGTATTGCTTTTATAAATACATGTCATCAAATGTTTTGCAATATTTGACTTCGCCCAGCTTCACTGTGACACAGTGATTGCTATGATTTTATTATATTTGAAGACTGAGTTTATTTTGTATATTCGTAACATCGGGATTAATGTGTTTTCTACTTCTGTTTGCTGTTCTCCGTGTCGTCACTACAGACACTCTCTACCCTGTGTCTGAATCCAATCTAATCAAGTGTACCCTGCCCGCACAATCCGTGTTGAATTGCTGGTCTATAGAAGCGTCTGGAACTGTTGATCTGCTGTCAGCAAACAGGGTACGTACAATTCCTTGAGTTGATAACCCTGATGGAGACATGGACACTTCCAGAGAACACAGCTACTCCATCTGCTTTCAGGCCATTTCACTACATGTTCTCACAGTCCGAGAGCATTTAGTCATCTTAATGGTGGAGAGTTCTTTCTCTTCTCCCTCACCAAATTGGAGAGATCTAATTTCCCTCCTTACTTACCTGCCTATTTCCACTTTTGAATTCCATACTGTCACTTATCCATTCAAGCTTATCATTGTTATCTACTGCTCACCAGATGCCCTTGGAGAGTTCCTTCATGAGCTTCACACCTTCATAATCTCATTTCCTGATGATAGTGCACCACTTCCTACTAGGTGACATCCCCCTGCCGATGCCTGCCTTCGATACGTTTCTTTCCACCAATTTTATTCCATTCCTTTCCTCCTTTTCCTTTTGACCTCACTCCTAGATCCCTTCCACTCACAATAAACGAAATGCACTAGACATTTCTGTACTAGATGCATATTTTGTTATCCCACTGTAACCCCCTCGCCCCCAACTCCAGGAGGTCTCTGATCCATACTTTTCTCTCTCTCCCACAGCCCTTGGACGCTGGTGCTTTGTTTTCTCTCTTTTACATTTCTTCTATCCTTGCATTTCTCCCTTCTAATACATCCCTCTCTGTGTCCTGATTGGCCTACTCTTTTCCCAATCTAAATCCTATCTCTCACTGTATTCTATACCTCCCTGGTCTCAGCACTACTCTCTTCTTTGTGCCTGAGTGACAGAAGAGTGCTATGTGCACCTAAGTGAAAATAGAGGAAAACTAAACGTCAAGATGACCTATCATCCTCTCATTTACTTCTTGCCACCTCCTCTTTTCCTATACCTGCTGGTAAAGCAACCTTTCATTTGTTCTCTGTACTCCCTTCTCCGCTGTCCTCTGTATCTAGCCAGGCTGTTCTCATGGCGATGCTTGAAAAGTTGTGCAGAACAAGAAATTCGTATACATGTACATTTGAGAAGTAATGGAAATGTAAAGCCTTGTACGTTTACGAAATGTAAAAACATCAGTATACCTTAACTCTAACCCTAACGTTAACCGATTAGTCTATTCTTGGAAATGTTCCGGTAGAACGGCAATTCAGTACGTACAAAACTTCACATTTGAATGGCCATATCCATAAGCCTAAGTAGTGTGACGAAATTTCCATTTCGGTATGGTTAGCCATGAAAACATGTAGATCTGGCAGACATTTTCCCTTGGATGTCAGGCCATCACTTCATGTTGAACTAAGATAAGCTGATGCTGTATTTTCTCTGGGGAAAGCCCTGTTCTACCCTTCTCAACCTCTACATATTGGTTTACAACACCACAGTATCATCCTAAGACTGTGAAAACCTATGGGGCCAGTTTCATGTACAAGGATTAGTCCTAGTCTTGAACTAAAAAGAAGGATCAATGGAGATTTCCATTCAACTTGAGTATTTAGTCCAGAACTAGGCTTAATCTGTGTCCGTGAAACTGGCCCATAGTGTTTAGACTGTAAGTCAAAGCCATCTCTAAGTTGTGATGATGTATTGGCAAAGCACGAATTCTCAGTGCCATTAGGTCAATACTCTTGTATACTAGTAGGCCTATAGGCCTATACATTTTTGGGCAAAGAGTATTCTATATCCCAATATTTAGGTCTACATTTCCTGTTTTGCTAATGAATAGGAGTGGTACTTTTACTGCTTGATGCTGTAAGTATATCATGGCCTGGGTTTAACACCTGGAGCTGATGAAACTAGGTCGGACAGCTGTCTGTTTAATAACACACCCCCAGGGTCAGACTGGGACTACAAAATGGCCCAGGACTTTGATCCGCAGACCGGCCCATGACCTGTGTACAGTTCCCAAACACAAATTAACACACCATTCACTATATGATACTAAACTATGATGTGGTGCTATCATTGGCAGTTAACAAATCACATCTAATAATACAGTATCAAAAAGTGCTCTCTTTGTATAATTCCATAAAGCCATAACAACATAACAACTTTCTCTTTGTCATAAGTGTGTGGTGTGCTGAAGAACTGGAGACCAACTCAGGGAGTAGTGTTCTGTTATATTCTAGAACACGTGAAGAAACAAACACCTAGGCTGCCTTCAGCAAAACATACTCTAGGGCAACTTGGAAGCCCAAAACAAAAAAAACTGTTAGTTTACATATAACGCTGTGCCAAGTGAAGATGAGTACACAATGGTCTTGAAGAACTAACAGGAAACTATAATTACATATAGGCAGTCACACAAAGCTTGGATGCTGACCAACATAGTATCCACTTACAACAAACAATGAAGCACACCTTGTCTGGGCAGAAAAGGAACTAAATAGGATACCTGATTAACATCAAACACAAACCGGTGAGGATAATTACTAATACCAGACAGGTGTGCTATTCCCTACCTAACATTCCAAAATAACATAAAATGGAGATATGAATATAAATGTCCAGGAGATGGTGCCATAGTCCCATAAACACAGACATCTAGCTTATATATTTACTGTAAATTTTTACGTACATATCAGTTTTATGCACAACCCCATGCTTGTCCAAATGGGGCTTGTGACACTCTTTCACATGACTGTAGTGGATTTTTAGATGTTCCACAGGACTGATTATAGCAGCTGTCTAAGAACTACCAGTCTCTCACACTCTTGACGACTGCCGGAGTGAGACCCGGAAGGGAGGGGGGCCAAAACCCCCACTATGGGTAGTCAAACAAGAAGCTGAGATCTCAACATTATACTGTATATCATGATATATCATTTTGGGGTTTGCTGGATCATCCCATAAAGGGAGTTTTGGTTTTACTACATGCAAGGCTATATGATTTTCTCCACAGAGCGACTAGAAGAGATTAATGCTAGCTTTCTACAGGGAAGCATAGTCAAAATGTGATAACCCAGTCCTTTTGTTCCCGGATAGCGCCGCCGAGGCGACACAATCTAATTGTTAATGTACTCTGTTGATCTCAAATTCCAGCCAGTGAACTGACCCGTATTTCGTATGCAGCGGGAGTTTGTGGGCGGCCCCTCTCGAAGGGAAATATAAGTCTTTGTTTAAGGTTAAACTGATGAGATTTCTGTAACGACTCTCCTGGCCACACATATGTGTGTGCCATAGCAAATGTGTTGAATAAATGTTGTAACAGACTAACCGTATAAGATATGCTTAGATCGTAGATCATATTTAGAAGTGTAAACGACATGTAATTTCTTGGTATAATTGTATAATTCTGTGTCCGGTTAAAGTGTTGTACTTTGATGCCCTTTAACTGGAATTAAATATTATTAATTTACTAAGTTCTGTCATAGACATTCTAAATCATTTCCCAGAACGTCTCCGGTGGAGTCATTAATGTAATGACTATATCATTAATGTAATGACTATATCTTGTAAGCTATATCTTGTTGCGGCCTGCTCCTATGTTTTCAGCTGTTATTACGCACACAGTTTCAAGCTAGGTAGCTTATGCACCTTTGTCTGACTCGCGGGCAACGCGTTAGTTTCCCGGGTTGCTGTAGTATTTCTTTCCTTAGCTGTTTACACACGGATAAATCATCATTTGTGAGTTCAGATGGTTAGATAGGAAATATCAACAACACCTATTCTATAAATCCTCTATAGGCTTTTATTAAGCATTTCTCCGTTCTTAACCCAGACTATTGCAATGGGAGAAAAGGAAATACATTAATTATTAATGCTTCAACTTCAGTGCACATTAATTGTATCCTTTTACTCCCTACTACATGACCAGCTTATAAATGCAGTAAAAATAGTATTTCGGGATATTTTTAAAATTCCCAAAAATTGAAGAGACTACTCCAATTTTTTCTTAAATTAACCCCCTTGAAAATCTTGGGAATAAGTTCAATAAGAAGATGCTTGGTCACAAGCCATCAAACATCGACGTGCTGTTTGAAATTTTGCACCAGGAGTGGCATATAGCCTCCCAACATCAATGTGAAAAGCTTGTGGAGAGTATGGCAAGACGCACAAAAGCCAAATATTATTAATATTATTAATATTATTATTATGCAATTATAATTATTCGACTAAATATCAATTTTTTAACTCTTCCTAAGTTAACACATTGGTATTGTGTTGTTTAAAAATAAATAGGAACTTAATTTTCTTAGGTCTGTCAAGACTGCATCTTTTTTGGTATTTTGATCAGTTGTCATTTTCTGCAAGTAAATGCTCTGAATGACAATATGTATATTTAGATGTTGCGACACATTTTGTAAGTAGTTCATGAAATAAGACACAAATGATTATTTTACATAAAGAGTAATCCCATACTTACCTATCTATAGTAAACCCAGAGCCACCTCCTTTTTTTTTCTTTTTTTCCAGAGTTGTTAGGATAACTATTCCCTACACTATGCAGTGCTTTGTTACACACAAAAGCATGTCCAGAGCCCGTCTACGGAGAGCCTGTCCACTCCCTATTAAACCCCATTGTACCGAATTTGGTTGCAGTTCCACCAGGGTTCCACTGGGGGTGAACGCGGGCAAGTGCAAAATGACTGGGAGTCTATGGTGCTAGAAGGCTAAATTTGTCTCTTTCATCTGATTGTCGTTGAGATATATCAGATTTGATTGTAGTTTTTGCGAGTTCAACATGGATTATAGGTCAAAAGTTGAATGAACGAGTACTGATATCCTTTCAATTTCTTACAGGTTGAGTCGTTGTTGCCCATTACACGCTAGCATTCTGCTAATGATTTTTTTTTAGCAAACCAAAACTCTTTCTAGCATGTGTATTGACAGGGAGAGCCTAACCTGTCAGCTGTGACTCAGAGCTTTCCGTAAAGCAGTATCTCTGGCCGTATGACCTCATTGACAATTTAAAAGGCTTTTTAGAACAAAAAAGTTATTAAAAAAAACACCCAGCAGTATGTATTTTCTTTGCCTACACTTTTCAATGCACCATTAAAATTACTAGACAAAATTATATCCTGAGAGAAGTGGATTTTGAAGGGTATAGCTCCATAGACCTTCATTCATTATGCACTTGCCCGTGAGCACCCTCATATGGATCCAGAGTGGAACTGCAACCAGTTCAGAAGCCGGACATGTCCCCAAATTTAGACATTCTCTGGCATGTCCTAAAATGTTTCCTGTTCTAATGGTTGCCCCCTCCTAGAATGCTTGAGGAGGCGCACCTCCCGCCTCCCCTTTAATGTTCTGTCAGGTTTGTGTTCCAGACATCACATGAAATGTATTCATTCAATAGATCACCGTGTTCACACCTGTGTGTCATTTCATTTCAACCAATAGAGCACCTTCATTTACTGTCAACAAGCTACAGCTTAGTGTCTCTATTTATGTTGTTTGTTGTCAGTTGTAGGTCAGTGTTTATACTGTGTCAGTTGCTGTGTAGTATTGTTTATCTTTTGGCTCCTCATAGCCAATTGTTTTTTACAAGTTTCATTTTCATATCTCCTTCATGTTTGTCTCCTTCACTCCCAGCTACACCACGCCTCGTGACAGTTTCTCTTTCTTACTAATAAATGAATAAAATGTTACATTAAAAAAATGTATAATAACCCTGTTAACTTCTACTCTGTTGCGTATAGTTGCATTGCTGCACCTGTGAGTCTGCCCTAGTCCCTACCACTACCATCAACACCTGTGTCTTCTCATTCTCAGCATCACCTGTGGCTGCTTTTGTATGCATTTCAGAAAATTAAAGACATAGTACATTATTTATAGCTACAGTAAGTTGTGCATATTATGTGTCCCTTTCTCTTGGGCATTTTGTCTTTCCTCACTTAAAAAACAATATGTATATATAAAGGCTACAGCTAGTCTTCTGTCCAATATTATGAACATAATCTTAATTGGCTAATACCAAATGACTAAACTCTTTAAAAAAAACTTTTCTAAATGTGGAAAATGCCTGACTCCACAACAGAGTGCTGATCTAAATGGGTGGTCCACAGTTTTCACAGAGTTTTCTCCTCCCTCCTGGTGCACACCTCATTGCTACAACACCACATCTTTAGTGAGCCGGGGGAAAAGGTACGCATTCACCCTTCCGGGATTCCACATGTGTGGACGGAGGTAGCCATGCGCGAAATGCAAGCCGTGTTGGAGATGGAGGCAGTGGATCCCTCTAGAAGCAAATGATCCAGCCCCATAGGTATGGTTCCTAAACATGGATCTGCAACAACTTCTGTGACCTGAGCGCCATCTCCAGGCTTAATGCGTACCCCATGCCCAGGGTCGACGACTTGATAGAGCATCTGGGGAAGGCCAAATATATCACAACCCTTGACCAGACTAAGGGATACTGACAGGTGCCATTGGCCCCGGAAGATCAACATAAGACCGCCTTCTCAACACCAGATGGCCTCTTCCAGTATGTGTGCCTGCTCTTTGGGCTCCATGAGGCAGCCATCACCTTTTAAAGGATAATGGTCACCCTACTGCACCCTCACCAGTCCTATGCAGCAGCCTAAATAGACAATGTGGTCATAAACAGCCAGGACTGGGAATACCACCTGCAGAGACTACCTGCAGTCCTCGCCAGCTTAAAGGCGGCCAGTTTGACGGCCAACCCAAAAAACTGCCTATTCAGATTGGACAAAGCCGAGTAATTCAGCTACACGATTGTGAGCGGCCTGAGCAAGCCCCAGGAGCTGAAACCCAGAGCCATTTGGGAGTGGCAGCAGCACACGACAGAGTAATGATTCTGCTTATTCCTAGGCATAACTGGAAATTTCACCCGATTTATTCCACAAAACCACTAAATTCGTATGATTGAAAAGGCGCAGTCAGTCTTAGTGCAGGTAAAGCGCATCTTGTGCTCCGGACCAGTACTGAGAGGCCCAGACTTCCAAAGCCCCTTTACAGTGTGGACAGACACGTGGGATAGGGGCCTAGGGCAGTGCTGTCTCAGGGAGAGGGGCAGGATGAGCACCCGATCCTGCTAATCAATAGAGAGCTGACCGACCGAGAGGAATTATGCCAACATTGAGGAGGCACTGGCCATTAAGTGGACTCTTGTGTACTTGTGATACTATCTGTTGCGGAGACACTTTACGCCGGTGACGGATCACACTGACTGTCATTTGCATCGACTATTTAAGAAAATCTGTGTAAAATATCATTTGCATAATAATTTGTGATACAAGGTATTTGTTATATTTGTACATTTTGTGTATTACTCTCTATAAAAGGGCACCGTTTGAAAGAAAAGAGGCGATTCGGCCCTAATACAGACCTTACACTGTACTTGGTCTCTGATCTCTTTATTCACCCTCTTCCGTGTGTATACAGTGCACCTTGCCACAATTGTTTAAACTCTTTTTAATATTGATCTGTAAAGTTATTTGAATTTTTACAAATTATCCAGTGTCATGAAAAAAGGATGTTTCTACTTTTGTTTCTACTTTTGCTTCTACCCATCATCATCTGCTAGATGCTCATTCACTTGACATTACTTACAGTATATAGTATTTTCATACATATACTGTATACTGTTCATATACACTATATACCGGTACTGTACATAATGTATACTCAGTCATAATTTTACTGTTTACATACTACATATATACTTAATCATCCTTTATTTCTGTTCATTATCATCTGCACTAACACTGTATCTGCACCCTTGCTACTTTTTTGCTCAGTCTGAATTAGATGCTAATCAATGTTTTGTTGCCATGGTTTTGTACTCTGTGCAATGACAAAGTTGAATGTAATCCAATCTATGAGACACGATTGTCTGTAACATTATGTAGCTGATTTACAGTGACCCTTCCCATTCAAGGTACATTTAAAGGCAAATATTACCCTGGGGGACACTTAGTTAGGGTTTATAATGCTTGAGAGATTTCATGGTGAGAAACAGGCCAATATCAATGTACTGTACTGCAATAAATCGGATTGTGGACATGTCCTACTTGGGAGGCATGACTGATGGTCACATCTGTGTCCTGTACCACAACTGTTTCTGCAGGACAAAGCAAATAAGTGAGTTCCTTCTATTAATTTGTGTCTTGCATATTGTTAAACAAACAACTACTATTTATTTTGCTAGGTTTAGAATATTTATAAAAATAATAACAACTATTTTTAAATATGGGCTACAGTATATAGCTACTGACATTAAAATGTCAAGTATACTACCACATTAGATGTTGTACTATATGCCTGCTCCACAAACTTGGAGGTCAACCTATCTAATAAACAGGCAGATGTGAGTGGAAAATAATGTAGAGTACATTACCATAATGTTTTATTGATCTGTAAACAATTAATTTAATGCAAATGCACCTACTTCTGTTATTATAATATTTATTTGAGAATAAATGGTGTAGTCAAATGAATTTGCTTTTTTCAAAATGATATAATCATGTTATTGTTTTTGTTTGTTGGCAGTTGTTGTTTAAACGGAATCACATTGGTGAAGGTAGCCTACTCTTATTGAACGTCAGTGTTTATATGTAATCTCTTAGGCAATGTGCAAAGTGCATTTATTTGCTTGTCAAAATAAATGGATCATTGGTTATTTTTTCTGGTAAAGATGTGTTAATGTTGGTATTTGTAAGCAACTGTGATATAAGCGGGATATAGGGATCCAAAGGACCATGGATATTTTGCTATGAGGGCGTAGAATATATATCATACATCAAATATATCTACAATATATCTGCGCTGTTGGAGTAGAACATTACCAAAAATGTATTTAAATGTACTCATAATTTAACTGTTAAGAAACGTGAGCAATGGAAAGGAAATATATCTTTGTTTATTTTCTTATGGGCTGAGAATTTTTCAAAGCCAAGTGAATTACCAGCTCTATTCCCATAATGTTATGGAAGGCTTGTATGCAAAATAACCATAAGATAAAAAGGCACATCACACTCTCGACAAGCTCCAAAAGATGAAACAATTTCAGGCCGTTATGTGCTGGCTGGAATTGTTCTTAAGAGAGAATGCAAGTCAAATGGACCAACTGCAACATGCACTTCCCTTCTGTTTTCATAGCTGTTCCATTTAGCAACTGTTTGGATACATTTTTTGGCAGATAATTTATCCTAGATGCTCTCTATCTCATCATGAATATGCAGACTTGGCCCCGCCCCCGCCTCCCCACACCACCCCCACCCCAGAGGACAGACAAAGAGGAAAGGAGAGAAGGAGAGAGAGGCCTGCGGGCCGCATGGAATGTTTTAAAGCAGAAAACAATCACCAGCATCAAGCCACGGTGGGCTGGGTGAAAAACAAATTGTGTCAAAACATTGCAGTTACACAGGTTACACAGGGGTCACGCAAACACATTCTGTTGATTACAGAAGGGTAGAGAAGGGAGGGCTGAGTGTAAAGTATCACAGGTGGAGGACAGCAATTGTCAACACCGGAGGATGATGGTGAAGGGGAGGACATGTGTCTAAACCTGTAACCTCTCATTTACTCTCTATGCCAAATGACTGCGTTCGTCTCTGTGCCAGACATCGTCATTTGCTATAGAGATTAAATTGAATGTGAGCGGTGTCAACATCAGAAGTGTATTTGATAGGCAGAGAGGAACTGACTGGAACTGTATGTTAGATTGTCTTATTACTTTAAACAAAGCAATACAGAAAGCCATACAGAACCTAGCTACATTACAGTGCATCCGGAAAGTATTCACAGCACTTAAGTTACACCCTTATTTCCAAAATGGATTCATTTCATTACTTCCATGAAATTTCTACAAACAATAGCCCATAATGACAATGTGAAATGTGTGTATTTGAAATTTTACCAAATTAATAAAAAATAAAAAATGAAAAAATATTTACATACAGTAAGTATTCACAGCAAAGGCAAAGCTCTCAATCTACCGGGCAGTTTTTGTTTCTACCCTCACCTATGGTCATGAAGGCTGGGTCATGACCGAAAGAACGAGATCCAGGGTACAAGCGGCCGAAATGGGTTTCCTCAGGAGGGTGGCGGGCATCTCCCTTAGAGATAGGGTGAGAAGCTCAGTCATCCGTGAGGATCTCAAAGTAGAGCCGCTGCTCCTTT